>PQXK01000268.1:0-48796 GCA_004786245.1 Botrytis hyacinthi | reverse complement strand
TATAATATTAATTAAAAAATACTTCTTTATTAGAATTCCTTTTTTTTTAATACTCGTCATATTGAATCTGAATATCAATCTTTTATTGAAATAATATATCAAAAGCTTCTTATTCAGTAAATACTCCTCCTTGATGTAATTGGGTTTTTTTTGTATATCGATATTTGTTTAATGCTTTATTCGCTACTCGAAGTTTATGGATTTCTATATTTAAAAGTATATTCTTATAAACTAATCTCTCTGTACTTTTAGTTAAAACTAGTATAATTTCAAATATAAATATAGGGGAGCTTGATTGATATTGGGTTATTCGAGATTTCACTAAAGTTGATTGAGAAAGAGCTTTAGTTGAATTATGAGGGGTTTGAGAGATTTATTGATTTAAATCGAAAGAGGGGGGGATAGGTATATGAATTCGAATATCTAATTTTGAAAGTATGGCTTCAGGATTAAATAATATTAAATCTATTCCTCAAAATCTTGATTTCATATTCTAAGAAGTGATTGATTCTTTATATATAGTTTTAAAAGCTATAAAGAATTCAATCTTCAAAATATAATTGATATATGCCTTAATAAATCCATCAATTTAATTATTATATAAACATTTCAGATTATTAAAATAATCTATATCAAATAATTGAGTTAGATGACTTGAATGTAGTAGTAAATATAAACAAATGATGTTATTCTCTTTATAATATATTTGAAAAGCTTTTGATTTGTAGCTTTTATACTTATCTAGCATCAACATTCAATATCTACTTTTTCTTTGATTCTTAATATACTTATTGAAGTATTTCAACTATTCTAAACCTGTCTCATTATTTGTTTATTCATTAGATATAGGTTTAATAGCCTAATCCGCAGGAAAATCGGTTTCGGTATACTAATTGAAAAGATGAATCTATTCTTGAACTATTAGAAATGGGGGTATAATTTCATTCTCTCTATTACCATATATAATCGCTGTAGCCCATTCTCTATTACCTGGTTATATTACCTTGCTTTTGCCATTTTGTTCAGTACTAATTACTACTATTTCGGGGTATATTATACTTATTATAAAGCCTGTTTCGTCGAAATTGTAGAAATCGCAATTGAGAATATCATATTTCGCTTGTATATTCGAAACTAGTCGAAACCATTTCTCAATAAGCTTAGGATCTTCGCAAAGAGTCTTCTGAAAGTTATAAATACAACTAAAATGCATTTTTAATTCGATTCAACACTTTACGAATCGATACACTCAGAGCTTCCTAATACGCTTTGCACTCCTCGATTCAAGAATATAATTCGCTATATCTTCTACATTTCTTAATTTAGATGGAAATCCTTTCATATCCATTTCAATTATATATTCAGAAATAATATTTTCTTCTAGTTCTTAAAGATTATAAGATTTAGATCGATATTCGGAATAGGAAGTAATACTATTAATTCTATACTGTAGTATTGTATTCAAGATATTATATATCTTTGTAATCTTTCGAATACTTGTTTTTTTATTTTTTTGAATAGTTTCGATAATGAGGAATATACAGGCTTCTTGATTATTCGAATTCATTATGGATTGTTGATAAAAACGCGTATTGAAAGAGAAGAGAGTAAATTAAGGTGAAAATGATCTGCATACTGATATGACTCGTATACTGATAAATCACGTTATATAATAATAAAAACAATGAAAACTAATACTGTTATTGTTATCATTGTAGAGGAAGAAGAGGAGGAAGAGGAAGAGGAAGAGGAATGTTGTCTTTCTTTTTTGATAGAGATGGAGATGGCGATGAAGAATTAATTAGTATGTATATATGTATATTTTGGCTCTTGAGATATCTAATCTGATTTGATCTCTTTTGTGATAAAGAGATGGGGATATGAATATAGAATGAAATGGGATGTGATGGGATGGGGATTGAAGGGGGGGTAGGTCAAGTGATAGGTAGGTGGTAGGTAGTATGTTGAGTTCTAGACTTTTAGTTTGAGGCGTGGTTGTTTCGAGATGAATTGTGAGTGTGTGTGATGTGATGTGATTTGATGTGAAGGAAAAAGGAAGAGAAGAGAAAAAGATTTCTAGTGATTTGATGAGCGATGTAAAGATTCTGAGTGGATAGGATAGGATAGGATAAGAGGCGATTTTTATTTGGAATAGTTGATAAATTGGGGAGGGGAGAGGTTTTAGAGGGTGGAGTGAGGTAAGGGGGTAGAAGTATAGATACTTCGTTGTTGATGCTGTGATTTGTGTTTCAGAGGATTTCTTCAAATCAGCACTTTTTAAAGTTCAAGATCTTTGTGAATTCATCGTTTTTGTTTACTGTTTTACTCGAGAAACAGCACTGGGAGAGTGTTTCTGTGTGGGAATGGGAAGAAAGTGGAGGGAAGAGAAGGTTGATGGGGGTATGATATCTATCAAATTGTGTCGCTGTTACTAGTTTCGCTTGTTGTTATTGAATTGTTTACCTGTTCCTATTCAGAACAATTAAGATACTATTGTTTATTCATCGCCGCGATGTGAAAATATTATCGCTCTTCAATATTTAATCTTGCCGGACCAAAGATGCAATGCTGGGACCATCCATCACACACTTACAACAGGTTATCGATCGCTAACTCGCAGCCAAATTTCAATATTTTGTGCAGATAAGTGGGAATTTCTTTTTGTTTATCTGGTTCAGCTGGTACGAGTGAGGACATTTATACAAGTCCCTGAATTATCTTCTAATAATCGTACCATACTGGAAAGTTCTCAGCGGATGTCAGACTTCATAATGAAAGTGGTAAAACCTTTTCTTTGAAGTTTGCATGTATTTGGTTCCATCAGGGAGTTATTGAGAAGTCGTGATATAAATTCCCTTGATATTCCACTGAATACAATTCCCATCTCTAGCCCATTTACGTCGAAGCAAAAGTCATCGCGATGGTATCTCTAATTGTGTTTCCAAGTTATCACAATTCCAATCACTACCTGGGTAGAGAAACTGAAGCATATATGAGATCAATGCATGTCACTATGTATATTTGGTGATATTTATTCGATCTTCGTAACGGTAGTTATAACAGTGGTTGGAAAGATTTATTGTTGCCGAAATCTTTACTTGCCCCTTTAATCATCGCTCGCTAAGTCGCAAGCATTTTTTGCTGTCGAAATATTCGGATTCGCGGGACATGTGATTTTGATGATGAATATTTGGGAATCAAAGGAAAGTTTTTCGCATGAGCTGGTAGATCATAGGTGGAGTTATTAATTTCTTGATGTTTCTCGATCTAGAGTAAAAGACAGGTTCATTTAATTGTGAGTAATCTGTTTTGAAATTAGTTGTGTTGTCTCGAACGTGTGATAAAAGAGAAGAAAAGATATTTTTATACCTCGCTGATCTGGTAATTCTACGGAAAGTGCCCTTCTGATTTGTACCTTCTTTATGGATTATATACATAGAAGTGAGAATGAGAGTTTATCGGTAGGGTAATGGGGTTAATGAACAGGAATTAAGGTTGAGAGGGGCTAGTTGGGCCATACGTTACATTTTCCGATGTATAAATTCAATCATTACATATAGATTGTCTTATCTTAAGTATCGTCATTCGAATTATTAGATATCAAAGATAGACATATATAAGTGTTAGCCTACGAACAAAATGAGAAATAAAGAATTGAAAAAAGCCAAAGAACAAGAGCTACAAGATAATATGCTCTTGACTCCGTTTGAAGTTGGCCTCTAAAGTTTATCTCACATTACCACAAATTATACCGTCGATACGATTCACTCATAGCACTGTTTAGTATCTCATAGTAACTAATGGTGCTCACTATCTCGTCACTATCACTACCGCTGTCATCCAAATATTATCAAATGATGAATATATTTCGTAACCCTACCTCATATTTTGACGTTGTTACACAGCATTAGAGTATTCCAAGGTCTTGAGGTGTTCTTTCTCTTTCAATCCCATGAACTTGGATGGTAGCTTCTTGCGTCACTCTTGACTTTGAATTCTTTCAGAAGGGCAACTTTTATATAAGGTGTAGTAGTTTATTACTCAGGATGGATTAACATCAACCTCACCCTTTGATTGCTTCCACAACGAAGGTGAATTTAGAAGAATGAATATTACATAATCAGATATTCTATGGGGTATTTCCAAATCTTGAGATGGTGGTATAAAGTCGAACCTAAAGAGGTATCATGTCTTTAATTCCGATTAACGGATCAAGTTGCCAGCGACATGGGAGTAGTGAAACAAACGATATGTTATAGAAGTCTATATCCACAAAATCTAAATCCATAAGATAGTAATGCGGTCACCGGATTGTAGATTCTAGATGTATATTCAAATGAAATCGCTAAGTGATAGCCACAATAATCGACAATACATCAAAGGGACTGACAAAAAAATCCTCACGAAGAGTGACAGCAAAATGAAATATTCTGACGCCGAATTAGATGATATCTTCTACCGTGCTAATCTAGATGAGTCAAGCTATCAAACCTTGTATATCTTGGAATGGGATTATTAAACCCTACGACCAGCAAGTATTGAAGGCATCACCACAGTGTATGGCAAATTTGTTCTGAAGGGATGCAGATTCATACCAGGAGCTGGGATACCTTTTACAGGAATCCGATGCTTGAAACATCGTGACGTCTAGTGTAATGGTGAATATTGTTGGTTGTATAAGAAATGATAGGCTGAAATGATCCTTTCCTATCCTGAGGATCGGAGGGGTATATATAATGCTTTGCTTCAATGGAGAGTTTGAACTCAGAGATCCTTGATCAAGTAACTATAGTGAAAGGCTTAGAAAAAAGGGTGTGATATGCTTCTATGAGGTTTACGGAACTAGTAAGGTAAATTTGCTCGGAAAGATGGCTCACTCGATCAATAGATGATGGATTCAAGAATAACCTTGTATGAAATAGAATCACCTTTATGTACTTTGACAACGAGAGAGACAAAGTTTAGGGAAAAGGAAGAAAACTATTTGACAGTAATAACTTGAATTTCACCGTAAGCTAAGCATCTGGGTAGTAGACAAAGCAATCGAGTTATTAATGAAAGAAATTAGAGCTTTTCCTTCAGTGACACTTCAGATCCAGATGATTATTCCTATAAATTTTGAATGTATCCCTCAAACTCTTGTGAGAATTTCAAAGTGAGATAGTAAAGAACTTGTACGAATCATGGTAGAGGTTAATTTCCACTTCGTTAGATCAAATCAAAAATTAGAGCTGTAGATTTAAAAACCAATATTGATTCGTGAGCAATGTTCATTAGAGATATTAGAAACTACAGTGAAGAAGCAGGTGATTATGGCAACAAAATGTTTTAGTTGCTATGTTAACAATCCCCTTTGTTGATTGCCTAGGGTCTAATGTTAGGCAGCCTTTTAGTAGTATTCGAGGGGCAGTGAAACTAGAAAAGATAGCAAGACAAAATTCAACAGCAAAAACCCAGTAATGAGCGCCGTGTGACGATTTCTCCAGATTTCTCACCTTGATTATAAGAAAATCTCTAATAGTACCAGCATGCCAGATCTCAAAAAGTATTGGCACCTTCGTCCACGGCAGACACGCTCTAGGTTCTTTTAGGGATCTATTGGTTCAGCTGGTGGTCTTTTATATCCTTACAATAGAAACATCAACTATTTCTTTCCCAATGTTTAATTGTGTCATTCTATCAAACATGAGATGTCATAAGTATGAGAAATTAATCAAGTCCTAGATTTGGCGAGTACGAGTAATCAACAGCAATGAGTATAAAGTTGGGAACCGTAGGTCCAATTCTACCCTCATGTAGAGATACAGTAAAATATGACGAGAAATTTGATGTTTGAAGCAACTACATCTCATTCAAGAACGATGTTTCGTTCCAAATTTCCTGAAATATTTTGTGGGAAAATCTCAGGGGTCGTTATTGATAGAATGGGTAGACGAGATTAATGAGTAGACGTGGAATACAAACAATAAATATGCCAATGACAGGTAAAGAGGAATTCAAAGTTCGGGTATACTATGTTAGTATAGCATGTTTTTATACTACATCTAATTTTATCCTTGATAATCATTCCATCTATTCGTGAATTGTCATGAGCCCAGAACTACGGTACGTGAGTTGATAGTATCCTGTACATTTTTCTCATTATTAGAGTCAGGTTTTAGACGTTTCTCTGATTTTTCTTGGCAATGACTCTAAGATTGCCTCAACAGCAATCCACGAACTATATGCCTCTCTGGCTACTACAGCTGCCATCTCCAGTTCTAACTTAGGTGTATCCACCAACTAACATTTCAACCCATCACCAGAACTTAAGGCCTACCAACAAAGGCGTCAAGGCCCCGAAATTCAGCAACATGTCCTCCCTCCGCATAGTCCTTGCGAAAGGATAAGCCCAGACGGGACTGGACCAACATGTGAACACCAATACCCAAACAAACCCAGTTATCTTCCCAAACAAAGTCTTCTTCTTTCCACCTATAAGTCTCCAAATTTCTTGAACTCCATCTTCAATCATGATACCTAAAGCTTGTGCACAGAAAAATGACATTGCACCGGATTGTGCTGGGTAGATACCACCCCCATAATCTGCGGCCACATGTGTCGCGCCTGAGACAGCAAATGTAAGGAGTATCTTGAGGTAGCGAGCGATGAGGGTGGATCGAGGAATATGGAGGATACTGTGGGTGATGAATTCGGCGGGGCCTTTGATGGTGAGTTGGATATTCTGGTGCCAGGACTTGCTGCATGAATGTTAGTCTATTTTTCAGTCTTGTAGCTTCAAGAATAGAAACAGAAAACTTAAATAGAACTGACCCCCAGAGTCCTCTAATCGTATATGCATGTTTGGCTTCTCCAAAGAAAGGTCTCCACCGCCTTACTTCTCCACCACCAAGTCCAACATCCAATAATGCAGCGACCGAGAAGAAAAACTGGAGATAGCAAAACTGGCACACCCAGTAAAGAAGACTAATAGTGACTCTGGTAATAATCTGATCTCGTAAATCTGGCATACCGTCACCAAACATCATTCCAAACCATGGAATATATTTATCGTCCATCCATTTCTGATCCACATTTAGTTGTCCATCAATAGCAAGCGTATTTAAAAAATACAAGACGACAATTATAGCAGCATGATGTAAACAGAATCTCCATCTCGTCGGGCCAAGAATAGGATCCTTTGCATTGAAGAACGGAACGTTGGCAACCTCCAGCGAAGTACCAATATATCTAGTATTTCCAACCACCTCTTGTCCCCATTCCGATTTTGTTTGTTTCTTTTCTTCTTTTTCATTTTCTTTTCCGATACTCTTGCATCTCAAGTCATCTTTTCCATATTTCCAGTTTCGAATAATGAATCGATCGAATATAACATTGGGCATAGTGAAAGAACCACTTGCTAGGAAGCGACCTGCCCATCCCGTTGTATTGACATGTTCATTCCAATTTGATAGTGCGATGTAAGAGAAAAACACACTCAAGGCAAAAGCTAGAAGTCGTGCGGTGCGAGTTGCGGTATGAACTGCGGTCAGGTTTGTGAGGAGAATGTTGGCGAAGAAGAGGAGGAGGGGATGAGTGAGAAGTGTTGCGACAGTCATTATGGGGATCTGATGAAGTTTAAGTTTTTTTCTTCTTCAAAATTCTTTTCGAGAGTGTCGCGAGATAAAGGTGATCAATACATACCTAGTAAATTAGTGAGTATATTTTGTAAGATTAGCTATCACGTGCAATATACTTGCCGTTATCCAGTCCCTCTAGATCAGATCACCTTCCGGACGACAGTACTGCATTTCTGCTATTGACTCAATATACAAATGTGACCATCCCATCTTGTCAAATTCAGAGTTACTCTAATCGTTCAAATTCCTCATATTAAAATATCCAAGTTTTACAAGGGCAAGACTTTCTCTGGTGCTCCATAAGCGAGTTACGTCATGGTCTTAGCTCTGATTTTTAACAGACTATTCGTGTGATCTAACATGTAGGAATCTTTTTTTACTTGATTCTGAGCCTGTCGTTATGCACAAAATCTAAAGCTTCCCGTTCTGTACGATATAAAGTATAAGTGACTACGCGCGACGATCGATAGAACCAACAACACTAACTCTCTAGCTAATAAACACATTTCATTGGCCCCCCGTTCTTCATAAGCTTCACTCATATTCCCTGAGAGCATTTCTCGTTGCATATTCGATAAGTCGTTTTGCGAATAATAATTTCCCTTACTTGCTATAGCATTCGGCGACTTTGAAAAAACGTTTTAACATTATATAGAGTTAGATAGTTTGATATTATTAAACAAAACCAAACTATGCTTTTCATGCTCGTCATTCATATCTTCCTCTCAAATTCCAACTCCATCCAAAATGCCGTAAAAATTCGTCCTCATCAATCCATTCATCACCAGCTCAAATATAAAAGCTCGGCAAATTAGCCACTATATAGTTGAAGCTCGTGCTCCTGAAGTTATCACTTATAAACCCCCCAAAATCCGCATACAAATTCAACAACTGTGCTCCATTGCTATATTGTGGCCAATTCGCGTATGCACTGCTCGTCCCATTATTTGGGTTCAGAGTATTTACAAAACTCAAATAGTATGCTTTACTAGCACTAGCTGCATAATTTGGTTTGATACCGTTGAAGACCTGTAGAATATCTGAGCCGTGGAAGGTGCCGAGAACAGGGGTTCCGTAATCATAGGATGAGAGATAGGACCAGGAGGGGACGGTTGGTGCGACTTTTAATGCGGTTTGAAGGAATATACGACGGGTGAGAGTGAACGTGAGATCTCCAAGGATGGCAGCTAGACGTTTGAACTGGGGATACCAATTGTTCAATAAGAGGGTTCGGAAAGGGGAACC
This sequence comes from Botrytis hyacinthi, assembly GCA_004786245.1. NCBI lineage: Eukaryota > Fungi > Ascomycota > Leotiomycetes > Helotiales > Sclerotiniaceae > Botrytis > Botrytis hyacinthi. The sequence goes on along the minus strand of PQXK01000268.1, from coordinate 39,932 downwards.
AGAGATCAAGTCATTGGGATATGTGTTGAGGAGACCGGTGAGGACGGAAGTAGGTGCATTGTGGAAAAAGAAATCAGAGAAGTAGGTTGTGAGTTGAGCTGTTGTGGAAATGTTACTTTGGAAAAGAGCAAAGATTGTTCCTTCATCTTCTTGATCGCCAATTATAAAAGGGACCTTTGCCCAGTTTCCTGATGCGAGGAGGAGATCGGGAGATTTGGTAAGAGCTGTACCATCTGGACGTGGAAGATAAGATAGTGCAATAGACGAATAACTAAGCAGACCAGGAACAGAGTTTGTTGCGTTGAGAAGAGTGGAATAGGGCACGCCTCGTAAGCAAGTTAGTGTATTGGCTGCGGCTGAACATCCGGCTGAGGCCACGACATTATCGTAGATGATTTGTCCCTTTGGACAATCGACTGGGTCTGCTGGAACTATACTTCCTGAATTCATAATGGCTCCACGGAATAATGATTTGCCTTTGTATGTGTTGTCACCTCCATATAAAGCCATTTGGTCGAAGACTGAGATTGCACCAGCTGATTCTCCCCAAATAGTTACCTTGGATGGATCACCACCGAAGGAACCAATATTATCAGCGACCCTTTAGAAACTTCGTTAGTAGACTGTAAGGCTCTTAAACAGAACAACATACCATTGTAATCCCAATCTCTGATCCAACAACCCCAAATTCGCACTACCATCCGCCAAAATTTCCGCCCCAGGCAAAAATCCAAATCCACCAACCCTATAAGCCACTTGAACAAAAATAATCGGTTTGCCCTCCGCAATACTTTCCGCTACCCATGAAGATCCATCATACATCCCTGTTCCTCCCAATTCAAAGCCTCCTCCAAAAATCCAAAATAACACTGGTAATTTAGATGAAGCAGTTGTACCAACTGGTCTTTGAATATTCAAATACAAACAGTCTTCTCCAGCATTGAGAACTTGTTGAAAAACTGGTGTATTAAGGAGAAGGCCTAGTGCTGATGTAGGAATTGCATCATTAATAGTAGTGCTAAAGAAGAATTGAGGACAAGAAGCTGCTTGGGCTGTTGCTTTAATTGTGCCCAACGCAGAGGTGATGGGTTGAGGTGGTTTAAGTCGAAGTGCACCAACGGGAGGTTTGGCAAATGGAACACCAGCAAAGGTTTCGACAGTTACGCCAGCACCTCCAATGATTGTAGCTGCTGGTGATGCAATTGTTACTGTTGGAGCTGGAGCTCTTTCTTCAATTGGTACATCTCGCTCGACATTTTCGACTGGAAGAGCAAATGTGGTTGACAGAAGAGCAAAAATTGATACCAGCGAGAGCTTCATGATCGATGAATTGGAATGTGGCTCTTCCGGGAACCAGAAAGAAAGTAGGATAATGAGTGGAGACTACCGAGAATGGAAGGCCACCACTTCGATCTTTCCTCGAATTATAACAAATATCAGAGCTCCATTATCTTTCATTTTCAGAAGGAAATTTGGTAAATTTTCATCTCTTCAACATGTGCTTCCTCGGTCAGTGACCATAGGATTATCCACCTGACGCTTTTCTTATCACTTAATCTTGCATAGCTCGACGTCTCGCATCCACCGCCGAATGGCCATAAGAATGGTACCTTACTTGATGGAACGCAAAGTTTTCCATTTGCCGGCGCCAGAAGAATAAGCTGGCCGAATTCGAAATAGATTGGTCAACATTCTAAAATTGAACTCTAGAGTGGATGGTAAAGTTTAGTAGTGGCCTTGGATTAGTCGGGTCCTGAGGTCGTGTGAGAGATCGTTTCCTATTGCGAAGTTGAACCCCTGGTACCTATGTGCGTGTACGAACGGGTAGATTCCCATTACGGAAAAAAGTGTTACTGAAAGGTATGGAAGTGTGGGATGCGGGGTGAGGCTAAATTAACATACCATTCTAAAGATACGAAGCCCATCCATCAAAGTGCGAACAGAGCGTAAGCACGAAACTATACGAGCCCTACATTTCATATTTCACATGTCTGAGGCCCAAAATAGATTGAATGGTCTTTGATCTCATTCAAGTCGTGTAATACAGAAATCGCCAAGCAATGTTTACAAGAACGGTCATCAACCGAGGCCAAATGCAAGTACAAGGTTCCCCGCATCAACACAGAAGGATCTTAGAATCAAGAAATTCTTCAATATTTAATTTATTCTTGCTTATCCATATAAGAAGTGGATTATACGAGCATGTGGTGGTACCTTCGTACCATGTATGTATAATTATTTTTCCGTGTGATCTTGGCAACTTTGCTCAATGAGGATTTTGTTCCGAGAAGTGTCTTTTAGATGACCACAACGTGACCATCTCAATCTTGTTTGAGAGTCCAAGAAAACGATAAGAACTTCAGCCCATCAGTCTCTAGTTCTCGGCAGATGCTTGGAAAACGAAGCCCAGCATGCGAGGGCTCAATTGAGTATCAAGAAAAAAACGAGCAAATAAAACACGCAGCAGTTGAAAATTGTTTAGTTCGATGAAGTCAAAGATACTGATCTCTGTTGTCAAAGTGGACAAATATGGATCAACTTCGGGATAACCAAATGCCGAAGCTTTAACGAAGTCCTGCCCTACCCGATGTCAAAGTACAGGGTTCCGTAATGAACTTGAACAAAAAATGTTACCAGCGTGCATTTTAAAATATCACGCTCCTACCCAACGATATCAGTCACTTCTAAATCTCCAGTCTCTCCCTAAATTTGTTATTCTGATTCTCACTTTCTCCTTTCTTCTTTGCAGCTTTAGCTGCGTTAGTCCTTCCAATTGTAGCGTTTATTATCAAAGGCCGCAAGGAACATCATACCTACCATTACAATTCCAATGATGTAGGTCTTCTTCAAACCAGCCATGTAAGATCTGAAAATGAATTCTCACTGTTCAGTAGTGAAGATCTTCCTCAATTACATGGCACCAGTTGAGACAATCTTTCTTTGTGACATAGTTGAATCATAGGCTACGACGCTTTTGATTAGAGTTTCAGCAAATGCAGATCCAACGACATTGTCTTCCTAGGGTTCGTGCGAAAAGAATGATTGCTATTGCAGATGATATGTCCTTTGGAACCATCAGAGCCTGCACTGCAATTGTGGACACTTGAATACCGAAGCCATAGCCTATGTCTGCAAGAAGTTGATATTCGACCTACTTTGAGCTGCGGGTCTCGATGTCTTGGGTATAAAGGAGAGCGGCAACGACATTTCAACAAACGATTGACTAAAATCGTACGTTCCCCAAGCCAGGTCCGTACAACCATAAAGATTACAGAGAGAAGACTTGAGCCGACAAGAAGTCCGATTACCACGAGTGACTTCCAGAGGTATATAGTTCCAGCCTTCTGAAAAGCAAGTAGGTAACATATAACAAAACACATGATCGAAATGATTCCATATACTCATATTAAGAATCTTTTCGTGAAATATTGCTTTCACTCGTTTTGCTGCATCAGATGCAATAAAGAAAAGAGCAATTGTTACCACCGAGGCTCCACCAACAGGAAGATTTATAGTAAAGCCTAGACAAGATCATTTATTCATGGGCCTTTTAGAATTCAAAAATATCCAACATACACCGTCGCCACAATACATGTGACATATATCATCCTTCTACCACAAGGCCAATCACACTAGCAACACTCCACAAAGCACCAGCAAGTCCAGTACATGCATCTCTTTTGTCAGGAACTGCTATAGATGCAATTATGGGGAATGAGCCGAAATGAATACCGCCACCTGCTAGACCAGCTCGCGCACAGCCAACAGTAAGCGTGGTATCATCTCGAGCATCACCTAAACAAGATATTTAGCGCTCATTTGTCGGATTTGGTCTTTGAGAAACTGAATGCCATAAAGTGTACTGAAATGAGAACACACCACAAATCAAAATGCCAACCTCCCAACCAACGATTGAAGCTATAGATGTCCATCTGAACGAAAAATGTCTACACACCTTTCCACAGACCGACTAAAAACCGGACAAGGCAAGTCAAAAGACGCTTCCATACCATCCGACAATCTCGATACCATAAAATCATCAGTTGTTTTGGGTATAGCATTTCATTTGAGCGGAACTTGCTACGCATCCAAATGAACTTGCATCAGAATCGTAAGAATTTGCAGTTTGGGCGCTATCTTCAGCACGACCAGTTGCGCTGGTATCATATTCCTCGCACTTGCTCTGCTATGATGAATTTGACGTAGAATTTCTCGTCATGATACCAATAGAAAAGGATGTCAGTGGGAAGACAACTCGATGAAAGGAAATCGCTATGCTCGTATTTGAGTAAGGGTCGAATCATTTGTGGCACAATGAGCCCATGCTTGTGAGCAACATCACTCACTGCCTATAATGAATGATATGTATCTGGGGTAGATGGGAGCTGATGCAAATTCAAGTTTCGCGCGGTGGTCCACGCCTCATATTGACAGCGCATCTTAAGAACAAGACTTTTATCAATCCATCGATATCCGTTGAATATGTTGTATGTGTTTGATTTTGATACCAAAGGGGATGGATAGATGCAAATGCATGTAAGAATGACGCATGAAAGAGAGATCTCACGCACGTGCACGTGCACATGCAGTTTATTTTGTTGCGCTTGAATTTTCATTGGTTGATTGAAAATCACATGTGGTGGCGGGGTTTTGGACCCTCGAAAATAAACATGGTAGATACCTAGTAGATACCTAGTAGATACCTAGTACCTACCAATTCCATGGATACCTGTTTTGAGTGATTGATTTGATCATTTCGATTGTTTACTTCACTCCTATGTTAATATCATATCTAGTATCTATCTATTATCTCCTTACCACCTATCGTCAAATCTCCTACCACTTCGATCTGATACTGCAAATAATTCGCTCACTTCACTCCTTTCCATCTCTTTCTTTGCATCAACCAAACCCACATCGAAAGAAGCAAAAGAAGACCAATAAGGTTAAGCAACAATCAAGAATCTTCTGCGATCCACATCCACAATAGCTCAAAGTGACATTCAGCTCCTCGAAGGTGGGGTAGTGCTGTATCCCACAATACATATGAGAGAGCGAGAGCGAGAGCTTTGGACTTGGGGATATTGATCGACGAGCGATTCAAAGCGCCAAACTTCAAATAATCCTCCCTTACACGAATCGGAGATTTGATTGATTTCATAATACTCGTATTCCCATCAGCATCCTTCATCCATTAAAATGAATTCACCACCAGATGTCAATAGTCCGACGGTGCCTCGCAGGCCAGCTTTGAGAGCAGATACAGATGACATTCATAGCCCCAAGAGTGGACCAACCAAAGGTTAGCAATTGCAATTATTTCTCATAATTATTCAATACTTTCATTGACCCTGGCGTTTCGCTAACCTCTTATCTTTCAAACTTCTCAGTCGTCTCAATTGCCGAGCCAGAACCAGAAGACGTACAAGAATTTGAACTTCCTCCTACAGACGAATCTTCAAGAATAAAACATTTCAGTGCCGGTGTTGCAAAAAGAATGACGGGTCGACCAAACATGCCTTCTGCCAGTTCCTCCAAACTATCTCTCCGAAGTCAGAACAGCTTAGAAGAACCAAGTCGAGATGTTCCTTTCCCGGAAGCCTCAAAAGCCAATGATGAATCAAAGCATCATCATCACCGCGATAAACTTCTTTCTCAAGTTGCAGAATGGCTGCACTTGGAAAAGGCGAAGAGAACTTCCCGAAAAGCAAACAAAAGGGACGCTAAGGAGAGCGAGGCTCAGGCTGAGGATTTGCCTAATAGAGAAACAACGTCAAGACCAAGAACAATGTCTGATAGTTCCACTTCAAGTGCTCTTTCTTTAGAAAAATTGCAAAGAATTTTGGAGGATAATATGTTAGATTTTGGCCACAATCAACTCCCGCACTCTAATTCCCCTAAACGACAATCGAGAAAACGATCCCTCGTTCGTCCCTCATTGAAACCTTCTCCATCATCTGATACTGAATATCATGATGGAGATATTGTGGTTCCATCTTGTGATGTTATTCTTGATAATTCGAAAACGCTTGCATATAGTGGTGGCGCTGGATCTTCCATGGAAACAACCACATTAAGCAATGCGAAACGTGCGGAAAAGGAAAGAAAAGCATGGATCCAGTTTAAGAATGAAATTGTGAGATTGGCGCATACGCTTAGATTGAAAGGATGGAGAAGAGTCCCATTAGATCGAGGTCATGAGATTGAAGTGGAACGATTGAGTGGTGCTCTCACAAACGCAGTTTATGTTGTGACTCCACCTGCAGATTTACCACCTTCTGCGAGCAGTACAAACATTTCAACCAAGAGTCAAAAATCTCCACCAAAGTTATTGCTTCGAATTTACGGTCCTCAAGTTGAGCATTTGATCGATAGAGAGGCAGAATTGAGCATTTTGAGAAGATTGGCTAGAAAGAAGATTGGACCCAGAATGTTGGGAACTTTTAGAAATGGTCGATTTGAAGAATTCTTCAATGCTCAGACTCTCACAGCTCAAGATCTCAGAATTCCTGAAACTAGCAGGAAAATCGCGAAACGTATGAGAGAGTTGCATGATGGTGTTGAATTACTTCAAGAAGAAAGAGATGATGGTCCATTTGTGTTCAAGAATTGGGATAAATGGGTTGATAGATGTGAGAAGATAATCACATATCTTGATAAACAAATTCTGGAAGGAGATTCTAGTAAAAGTATTAGAGGCGAAAGTTGGAGAGATAGAGGGTTAGTTTGTGGTGTTGAATGGCCTGTTTTCAGAGCTGCCGTTGAAAAGTACAGACAATGGTTAGAGGAGAGTTATGGAGGAAAAGAAGAGCTGAGTCGTAGATTGGTATTTGCTCATAACGATGTATGTTCTTCACTTTGATCTTTACGTTTCCGAACTAATCCCGAATTCTAGACACAATATGGCAATATTTTACGATTGGTACCTGAACCGCCTGTCAATGGATCAGCGCCCTCCCCTCTCCTCCTTCCAGCGAATCACCACAAGCAACTGGTAGTCATCGATTTCGAATACGCAAGTGCAAATACTCCTGGCTTAGAATTTGCCAATCATTTCACAGAATGGTGTTACAATTACCACGCACCTGCTCCCATGACCTGGACTTGTGATACTAGGAATTATCCAACAGTCGAAGAGCAGAAGAGATTCGTCAGAGCATATCTCAACCATCGTCCTCATTTCAATCCTCACGCTAACTTAACTCCAAAAATGGAAGGCAAAGATGCACCACCAGGTAGTATCAAAGAATTCATGTTGGATAGTCGAACGCCAGGTGGCGAGAAGGATACCCCAAGCAGTAGTACAAGTCTATACGCAGAAGAAGAAGCAAGACGAGAGCAGGAGACAGATAAGCAAGTTGAAGAGATGTTGAAAGAAATTCGGATTTGGAGATTGGCCAATAGTGCGCAATGGGTTGCATGGGGAATTGTACAAGCTAAAGTTCCAGAGTTGGATGATGCACCGCCGTTTGTTGTGACGCCAGATGAAATCGACGGTCCCCAGGATGGGATCCTCGAACATGCGAATCCCGAAGATGCGAAGATGAAAATGGAAGATGAGAGGGAAATTAAGATAGAAGAACAGGTCGAGGAGGAAGAAGATGAATTCGACTATCTGGGGTATGCGCAAAGTAGAGCCCTTTTCTTCTGGGGAGATGTAATTGGATTGGGCATTATGAAAAAAGAGGAACTACCTGAAGGGTTGGCAGAGAGGATTAAGGTTTTGGAATGTTAGCCGAGGTGCGTGGGGCGACAGGAAACCTAAGGGAATGAGTTTACGATTTGAATACATCGAGAGTGAGGATGGGGGAACTTTTCCCAACGATCGATGTGAGCGATACTCAAACATAACGAGCTATGATACCTATATAACTGAAACTCAAACATAACAAAGAATTTGGGACGTATTGCATTTGGCGAGCGACTGCCATAGCGGAGTTGGAGTAATGCAAAGTATTTGAATACAAATAGATAGTGAATAGAAAACATAGCATAGCAAATAGAAATTATGGACCCCATCTATTCTTTTCCATGATTCTTCTTTTATTCCGTATTTCCATTGCCACACTTGGAAGTCCAAGGTAAAAATCACTTCTTTAAACGTCGACCAATTTTACTGTTCATAAATTAGTGTTTTATTCTATAAAAATTAACGTTTCTTCCTATTTCTTAAAACGCCAAGCTGTATGTAAGCATTGGATTTGGTAATCATTGGCGATTGTCTATTGGCTAAAGATCCTGTGGCGATGCAGTTTTCCAAATCATGTCAGCTGAGAAGCTTGTTCCAAAGCATCACCTCGAAGATATTATTCATTGGTGTTTTCGCTTCTCGTGATTACTTCGAGACCTAAGATTTTCATAGCTCGCTATGCTTCAATTTCTCGAAGTCGTATCTTTATCATATAGCATGTTTTTACTTCCTCAAGTCTAAAGCCCAGAGATGGGGGTCAAAGTGCGATGGAATTAACACTTTCCATTCCTAACGGCGATCGAAACCCAAGTATCGAGACCTATAAACTTGCCTTGCGACATCTCGAAAGAGTCATTTCGGAGCAATCTCTCGGAAGTTACTCTGTAAACTCACCTGGCGGTGGTGGTGGTGCGCTCTGCAACCATTGTGTAACAGTAGACGAGCGATTAAGAGACGTATGTGATAATGACGATGCAGCTCAAGAACTCGACCTCGGTGTGAGCGCCCGAGATTCTTCTGATAATCTGCATTTAGGTACTTTAAATGAAATATTCGCTCAGAAAAATTGTTCTTTTTGTGCTTTACTTACGAGACAATTTTTGCGGATGAAACGAAGGGAGATTTATGTGAATGCAAGATCAAAGGGGATAGATCTTGATGGATTGACTCTGACTGGGCTCCTCGAATTGGCTTATGCAGAGGAGCTTACTGAAAGTGGAGATGGGGTAGACTGGATCATTGATCCGTTCTCGGAATCTCTTCAGCTTTCTCTCAGTACCATTATAAGTGATGGAATTTTATCGATTTGGTGGCCCGAAAATACAGTGGATGATATCAATGATGAACTTACCCAACTTCCAATGCTCGCCGCTGATCACGAAACTATATTCGCCTGTGTAAAAAAACCCTGGATTCCTTTTCCGAGAGGCAGAACAAGTACTGAAAGAGATCTGGGTATGTTCTCAGCCTGTTTTAATTCTTGTTTACAAAATCATGAGAAATGCCGAGAAACGCAAATGACCGGGGCTCTCAGTCTAGGTTTTGGACCAAGTAGATTGATCGATATTGCGGATATGAAGATTGTGAAAATGGGGATTCATGAGGTTCCAAAGTATTTCATTTTGAGTTATGTGTGGGGCCGACCACCATTTCTTCTTCTCGAGAAGAAAAATGAGAATGAGTTCTCCACGCCAGGCTCTCTGAAAGTCCAAAGTATACCGCAGACGATTTTAGATGCAATTGAAATTACTGGACGCTTTGGAATACGATACTTGTGGGTCGACGCCCTCTGTATAGTGCAAGATGATCTAGAAAGCAAAATGCATGAGATTGATCGAATGCATATTATCTACGCACGAGCGGAGATGACAATCGTAGCAGCTACAGGAGATGGTGCGAATTCTGGACTACTGGATATCGATCCAATTTTCACAGACGTAGAAACGCACTTGGTTGACAACATCAGATTCACAGTCAACTCAATCGAACTTCGTGAAGTGATAGGGTTTTCAACATGGTTCACTCGCGGGTGGACATTTCAGGAATTAGTATTTTCAAAACGGATTCTTTATTTCACGACGGAAAGAACTTATTATTCATGCGAGGAAGGGAGTTGGAGTGAGGATTTTCCTTTGTTGACTCTAGATGTCAACGAAAATGAGGATACGGATGAGATTGGAAATATATTTTATGATGAAAGTCTTAAAACGGGCTTCGATTTTCGGAATAAATTAGATCCGTTCGAAAATTACATGGCAATGGTATCGAAAATGTCTACGAGACAATTCACCCAAGAAAGTGATTGTTTAAATGCTTGTCGGGGGTTTTATACAGGTCTTCTTTTGAAAGGTCTAGGGGGTTCAGTATGTGGAATACCGGCCATTTGTTTTGAATTTGCCCTTGCTTGGCAACCGGAGGGGAATCTTACGCGTAGAGGATCTCAAGATTTGACCTCTGGGAACTTTCAATTTCCGACTTGGTCGTGGGCGGGTTGGGAGGGACAGATTGAGTATCCATTTCTTGCAGGCCCGGATAAGTGTGGGGTAAATATGGAGGTGAGGTGGGCTGTTTATGAAGCTTATAAGCCAATCTCCAGCGCAGACGGTGAGGTAACAATCAGACAAGAGAAGAGATATAAACAGGTCGTTCCCACAATCAAAGTGCACACCTCACCATCACAATCACATCAAAGTATGAGTTCATGGTATACATATTCTTATTCACCCACATCAGAATCGAGATCTCCGAAACCTAAATTTAGGGCTCTACTTGACGTAGAGGGAGACCTGGACGCGAGCACCCGGAAGATTATGTCAAGTAACTTTATTGGTCCGAGTATATTGTTGTTCCAAACATATTCTATTACCTGTCATATTGATATGCATGAAATCTCACGACCGCCGCTAGCGAGACACAAGGACTTGAGATTCTTCACCGTTTCTTCTCTTGGAAAAGATAACATGATCGGAGAATTGAAAATCGATTCCGGCAGTTTGAATAACTTTCTTGAGTATCATGTTTCGTCGGATCCTACGAGTACGACTGTACAAATTGAACTTATCTCCCTGTTTGAAATCGATTTCGGGAGCTCGTCGGTGCAGAACTTGATGTGGATGAATGAGCATAGTTCGAGAGGTACGTTTTCGAAGGATTTTATGGAGATGTTGAAGGAGAGGGAGGATAGGAGGATGAAGTGTGTTATGTGGATTGTGTGGGATGAAGAGGAGGAGGTAGCAATGAGGGTTGCGGTGGGGTGGGTGAGTGTTGAGGGGTGGGAGGGGGAAGGACCGAGGTGGAAGGAGGTTGTGCTTGCATGAAGGAGGGAGGGAGAGATTTGTGGGGAAATCGGATGGAAGTATTACAGAGGGGATTTTTGCAGGAGTATTCGCGGCGATGTAGTAAATGGGGATCGAAAATGAGTAGTTTCGTGGATCAGATTGACCTGTGACGTTGATAATTGGTACTATTCCATTTCATTGAGTACGTAACAGTTTATTCCAGTAATCAATACTGATAGCTCACTCTATATTTATACAAACACTGGCAAGAATTAGTACTAAAGCTCAAAATTCGGTACTTTTTCCAGAAACGCAAACCTTAAAGCCTCAGTCTTGCAGTGAGTTTGTTCATGCATCTTCAGAAAATTAAGGAGACGATCCATTAAGCACTGTCTTCTTGTGGCGTAAATGCACTTGTAATGCGGGGCAATCAGATGTAAGAGCTTGCATAGATGGGGGTGGATTGGGGACTCTTACTCGGAGATTTAAGAATTTTAAAGGTGCGAGTGCGCTGGTATATATAGCTTATGAGCGTACGGATCCTTTTAGAATTTATTTAATGTTTCGGCTCCCAAATCTTCAAGGCGGATATTTGACATTGTAGTACACTGTAACTTATTCTAATTCATATTCTGAAGGTTCTTCAATTGAGTAAGTCAAAGTACCAAAACACATAGCCAAGGTCTCTTGCAATAGTATCTCTGTACAACCCGCTTAATTCCAGATAGCCAACAACGACATGTTATCTACAAGAGAACTATATCATCCACTGAAAGATGGTGAGTTCAGAGTTCTTGGAATAGAGCCGGGTAACTTCGACAAACCTATCCAGTGCACTTTATCTCCATGTTTACTTGATGATAATCCTACATACCAAGCACTTTCCTATACTTGGGGAGATCCATCAATTCGTGCTCCCAGCAAAGTCGATGGCCGTGTATTTATGGCGACTACAAATTTAGAAAGTGCATTGAGATATCTTCGGGATCCCAAAATTACTCGCGTTCTATGGGTCGACGCAGTCTGTATTAACCAGGAAGATATTCCCGAGCGGGGTATGCAGGTACAACAAATGCGTCGCATCTATAAGGATGCGAAAGGTGTGTTAATATGGCTCGGTCCACCGGAGCTTCCAACTAGAGGATTGAGGAATGATGAGGATCCTCATGTAGAAACTGAGAGTGCTATTCCTAGCACTTCGAACCACTTTAATGCTTTAAAGTTACTCGCTGATTGGTTCCGAAGCGTCGAGCGTGGTGAAACCAAATATCCTCACCTAGATTTTGAGAACAAAGATAAATGGCGAGACGCATTGCAATGCGGGTTTTGGAAACCATTGAAGAATCCCTTTTGGACCAGATTATGGATCATCCAAGAAGTTGCTCTAGCGAAGAATCCCATTGTTCATTGTGGCTCACATTCAATCTCATTTGATGATTTGATTTTTGGCATTCGTTATGCTTCGTCTTGTGGAACTCATTATTCTGTGGCAAGTGGCGAAGACCACTGGTTGAATGAATATTCATATGGTATCAAGGGACTCGTCCATTCTAGAGTCAGCGTTGCTACAAATAAGTCACTTTTACTTAGTGACGTTTTGGAGATAATTGGCCCTCATATCTTAGTCACAGATCCTCGCGACAGAATCTATGGGCTACTTGGACTTGCAGACAGCTGCGATATCATACCAGACTACACATTATCGAAAAATCAGGTCTACACTCAAGCTGCGAAGCATCTACTTAGTAGTGGCAATTTTAATTATCTGGGCGTCTTCAGCGGAGGGGAAGATAGCTCCAGCAATAATTCACAGTCTTGGGCCACAGATTTTGACATCATAGCAAAGCATTCTTTCGGGGTTAGGCCACTTACAATATACGACAACGATGTATATTGTTACAAAGCTGCAACCGATCTGACCCCAGATTTGAGATTTAATGACAATGATCGTGTTATGAGTGTCAGAGGTGTGCTAGTAAGTGATATCGACACATGCGGTCAAGTTATGGACGCAGATATGCACTCGCATTTCGAAATTCTAAGTCAGTGGGAAGATATTATGGTACGAAGATTCCGATGCGACCATCTAGCCACATCTGCATCAGCCAACTCTGGTACAATAATGGACGTGTGGGATTCCTGGAAGACAAGAATCTGCAGCGCGAATGTCTCATGGCCGGAGAATTGGGGACCGATCAGCGATAAAACCTTCGGTGGTTGGAGTAAGGGAACCATAGACACAGATGATTGGGAAACTTCTATCTTAAATATACGTCAAGCGAGAGGATCAATTAAGCACCAAGAATCTTACGTAGCAGGAGGTACTTTGACCGAAGCATACTGTCGTACCTTGCTAATGAATAAGATTCTCTCCGAATCAGATACCCTTGAAAGGTTCTACGACGATCATGTTCCCGTATGGGATGAAGATATGTGCAGGCCAACACCAACAGAATTCAAACGAATATCTATGCTTCGTGAAAGCAGAGTGTTCGACAAATATCTCAAAGAAGCGACCAAAAACCGAAGCCTCTTTGTCACTTCAAAAGGATATATTGGGTTGGGCCACCAACAGGTAGAGAATGGTGATAAATTGTGCATTCTGTATGGGTCACCTGTGCCTTATATTTTGAGACAACATGGTGATTATTGGACTGTGGTTGGTCAATGTTACGCACATGGTATTATGAATGGAGAGATTGGAGAAGCTCTAGAGCGTGGGGAAGTGACCTCTCAGGTTTTTGAAATAAGATAGTTTTATGTCTTTTGAAAACGCCTTCTTTGTAGATCGAGAACACCATGTTGGTATGCTGATTCACTGAGCGGTATATTCACAGCGGTATATTCACACGCTTCTTTATTCCTAGCTCTCTTCTAAATTTCATCTTTCTACAGAGGCGCAAAAGAAGAAGATCAAAAAGACCTTTAATATATCGAAATAAAATTAGTGATAATCTTAGGTAATCAACACAGAAGATGAGGGTAAATTGTGATCATGATTAAATTCCACTGTCACCCTTAGCGAGACCCTAGCAATCGATCTTGCCTCCGTCGTTTTAATTCTCATTTCTTTGCTAACCCATAACATTAAATCGATCTGTCGTGCCGTAGCAAAACCCAATCTAGAGTGACCCTCCAGAAGTACCAAATCGCGGCATCCGGGATCGGGTCAAATTTCCTGTAGTGTCTGATTCAAAGTCTTTTGATCACTGTATTCATAGACTATACCGTTTCAAAACTCAACTTAAAGAGCAATCTGTCTAAATCTGATTACCAAGGATTTCTTGGTCCAAGATAAAACCGTGACTCATTTTTGTTCCGGATTTCGCATGTGAAGTACGTAAATCACCTGTCTAATTAATCATTCCCACAACACCAACGCATAATACTGTAGTACCATTACCAAAAGGGCAATCAGACTGAGTTCCAAAATCCAACAGAAATTGTGGTACATTGAGTATTTATACGACACTCATCTTCCATCGATTTCTACACAATGGAATCCTGAAGATTATAGGGCTTATGGAGTTCTTGCTGTCACATATACCTGTCGCTATCATCTCCATCTCTATTCATCACTGATTGAAAGTACTAGCATGGTCGTCGTATGTCTCCCGCCATCGAATCCAAAGCTTCCTAATTAACGTTTCCTGAAATTCCACGATTTGTGGTCACATTATTCCGAAAGCATATGCGAGAATATTCCTCAACAGAGCATAAGGTTGATCTTTGGGGTTCAAGATCTCCTGATCACCTGCATTGGAGCTTCCAAACGCAATGCTTAAGGAGGAGCGAAAAGGGGGAGGGATTGTTGGATTTATACTACTCAGATATGAAGAAGAGAGTAATCGTATTACTCCCGACTATTATGAGACCACTGGGTTCAATTTCACTAAGTCTCTGAGAATTTAAGGGTCAATATAAATATAGAAAGCGATTATTCACGTCACCGGAAGCATCTCTAGTCCTGCTCACTTCACTCAATTCCCTATTCCCAATTCACCTTTTCAACCTCCACTGCCTTTCAAGCTTTGAGAAAAACAACATCATCCACACCTCTCTCACAATATTACATACAAAGTCCACCAGTGACGTTCTATCGTGCAAGTTGTCTAGGAGTGCCGCATTTTTATCGTTATCTCATTCTTGAATTGCGCCGGCGAACGAATAGGAGAATCAGAAAGGGCTCAAGATCTTTTCACCGGGCGTCTTTTTTTCCCCTTGCGAAGTAGTAGCAGAATCAAGATTGGCGAATATAATAAATTCTTAAAGATACTCAGCGGGGTTCAACAATCAACGTATCGAGACGTTGTTAAGACAGTGGAAAACGAAAGTAAACACTCATATCAAACATTACACATGCAGGTCCCGACACTGGAGTGATGTGTGCATGTAAATACTGTCATTAATTGAAATTAAATAGGTACTCGTTGGGATGAAAATTCATACTATTAAGAAGTTTGAAACGATTTCGACATCCCGCCAAATCTTCAAAATTAACCGAGAGCCAAAGTTTTTTTTTTCAACCTCATCCATACCTTCCATTAAAACCTGCCTCTCGACACTTAATTACTAGGCCATGAAATGCGGATGTCAACTGAAGCGAAATGATTTCTTCCGAACCATCATATCGAAAAATTGACGATCAACTTAATGCTCGCAGAAATTATAACCTGAATTATGCCATTCCTCTCCAGCCGCTCTCACAAAAGAGCCACGTTCCTCCATCAGTTTGAGTCTATGCTTTTTAGCCTCTTCAATCCCCATAAGCAATGAATCATCACCGGTGTTAAAATGCTCTCGCACCATTTCCATTAACTCCGGTGAGAGTTTCATTTCTTTTTCTGAAGTAGCCGCATTCAAGCCATTCTCATTCAAGAGCATTACTAACTCCGCAGGAAGCTTCGACATGGCTGCTTTACGAGCTTCGGGGGTAGTTCCAGACACAGAGTCAGCCCACCAATCCAGTCGTTGCGGTGGGACGTTGGCGGTGGAAATGACACGCAAGGTTGGGTCTACGAGCCATAGGGCGATAAATCGTCGATGGCCTGCTTTGGTCGGGTCTTCTAAGCGAAAAGACGAAACTTTGTGCTGACTTTTTCATGTGTTAGTACCCAATATTTAATGAATCAAGCTATTCACTTACAAGACGTTAGGAAAAGCAAGTAGTCTTCCCTGACGTGTTTCGACACTACCATAGTTTTGAAGACACGGTGAATTGCATTGCCCCAGACTTGTTCCAAAGACCTGCTCAAGCCAAGAATATGCATCTTGTCCAGTTCCGAGTTCATCGTCAATTTCCTCCGGTGTCTGCATACGGAATGAGAGGTCATTCGAAGTGATATTCTCACTATCAAGATAGTAGAGCGCAGTACCGGCAATGTGCTCATTCATTTGTCCCTCGATCTTGATTTACATTAGCGTTAGACTATTTTTTGATAAAAGAGTTTCACTCACATGCCAACTACCAGCCGGAAATTCAGGCTTTTCCGGAGTAAGTTCAATGGATGCCATCTTAATGATGATTTGGAGACCAGACTCTTGAAACTGATGTTCAAGGCGAAGCTTGATCGAGTAGTCAACATCTTTGAAAAAAGGCTCTGGAATGACGGGCTTGCGTGTCTCCTTCCATTTTTCTTCAGCTTCTTCCTCAATCTCACTATCAGTACCTTCGATGTCTATTTCATCTTCATCATCTGTGCCGAAATCAGATTTCTTTTGGCCAACCACTTGCTCGGGGCTCGAAGGATTCCATAGCTCCGGATTTTCGTCGCTGGAATCAAGTCAGAATTGAGATACTCATCCCGAAAGGATTTGGGGAAACACCTACTCCCGGTCATCAGGGTATGGGAACCGAGGCTCTAGTCTTCCCGCACCATGATTTTTATCGTAATCTGTACTAAGAGCAAGACATTGATTCCATAATGGAAGAGCAGTCTCGACCAACTTTTCAATTGTGCTGTAAATCTCAGGGTACTTGGTCGGATGAATGTTGTTGATGTAACTGGTGAATTTGACTGTTCCATCTTCTTGGAAAGCCATATTTGCAGGCAACCATTGGTAATTGTCTGACCAATAATGCTTTCGTCCTGCGCCCCAACTTTGATATCCCTTAGTGGTGGCGCTTGCCCCTCCCACCGGGATGATTTCACCTTTTCCTGCCCATTTTTCAACGGCATCATTGACTCCCACGACTTCATCCTTCATGACTCGACTACGACCGTAGACTAAAGGGTACATTGAAGGATGTACAAGGTCTTGAACCATCTCACTCGAGTTGGGATGCCAGTCAAGTGATGAAGATTGATCCCTCTTAAGCGTATCAAACGCGTCGCGCAGAGATCTATGGAGCTCAGCAGAGACCAAATTATCCGATTTGGCAACAGACGCACAGGCGTCAAGAGTTGGAATGACACCGGTTTTTTCATAATATTTGGCCTTACTTCGGAGTTCTTTGATACACTTTTCATCATCAGTTTAGTAAAAGAAGACATTATGCGGAGGCACTTACAAAATCAAAAGTAGTGGTGTTCATGATGCCCTCTAGCTGCCTGTCAAGGTCATCATTACTCGCATGAATATTGACGTGGTAGTGCCGAGTGTCTTGCTTATCATTAATTGCAATCATCCAAAACTGTTCGTCTGGGATGGCTAGAGCTTCTGCACGCCACTTGGACACAACTTCCTCGTTGAAGACTTTCTTATGCCAATCTTCCTTATCCGTGAGACGGTCCATAATACTCATCATGGCAAGCTCTCGGACATAAATTAGTTTCGACTTCGCACCCCAACAGCCATCATGGGCACCAATTGGATAATGACTTTTGTTGTCGGAGTCTTTCTGTGGATCGTAGCGTAAGGGAATACCGAGACCTGGATAAGCTGGCATTGTCAAGGA
Source organism: Botrytis hyacinthi (assembly GCA_004786245.1). Taxonomy (NCBI): domain Eukaryota; kingdom Fungi; phylum Ascomycota; class Leotiomycetes; order Helotiales; family Sclerotiniaceae; genus Botrytis; species Botrytis hyacinthi. The sequence continues at coordinate 22,066 of PQXK01000268.1, read as the reverse complement.
ATTCGAAATCCTTTTCGCTTTTTGTCGTTTTGTCTTGACGGGTGTATGTAGAGATGATGGATCGAATGGATGTGGTTGATATTTACCATGAGAATGGTCATTGGAATTTATACCTCGTCGCTCAGACTATTTGTTTGGTCAATATGAAATGCTTGGTTGATGATGATCTAATCTTAGAATGCTCTGCCTGCCCTGCCGAAGAAAGAAGAGGAGATGGTATTGCAAGATCGTTCAGGATTTGATACCATTGATGTAAGATCCAGGTACGTCTGGTATTGAACAACAGCAGCTAATCATTTTCGGCTTAGTTTAGGCAGAACACTCGTATTTATCCCGCGGTTTCTCAAATAAGAAAAAGGGAATACTGAAGATCCATTTATCTAAAATTAATTTCCTGAGTTTTAGTGATTAGTCTGGTTTCAAATCTGGAATTCTGAGTGAATATGGGTATGATGCCTAAAATTAGAGAATGATCACGTGGCGACGGTATCACGAGATCACTGAGGGCGTGATATTGAGACCGGCAACGGGCATTTCATCTAGGGACGTCGGAATTGGGGTCAGTTCAACGGTTGAACACTGGGTACAAATCTCGAAGCATTGGCTTGCATGATTCAAAACGTCCCTGCCAGGAGAGTTCGGTGAATCTAGCCAGTAGTTCTGCATATTTCGGACAATGTCTTTTATACATCTGATTCTATACCCGTCCCTTATTCCTCAAGCCTCAAATTTCCACACTCACAAGGCAGACACATTCCATAAAATAAATTTCCTTGATTGTTTCTCCTACGTGTGCTTTTCTAGTTCAATATTTCGCTGTCATCCCATTTCTCTCCTCCCGATTATACCCACTCCTCATCAAAGTTTACTAAATGTCACCTTCTCATAAGCCTTGTTTATGAGATCGACAACGACTGCTATTTGATTCCAATGCATCGTTAATTCACCTTCCATCAGGCCAGATTTTTCTTCTCCCGATCAACCACGCTAAAATCTCTTCGCCGGCTTCTGCAAATCCCCCCAAGCAGTATTGACTTGTTTCTTAAGCTCCTTGAAACTAACAATAAAGCAATTTTCTCCATCTCTACTCGTCAATTGAATCTTCTCATCACTCCCCGCATCTAATTTATTCAAACACTTTAGAATCCACGCCATATCCGTAACTGGTCTTCCTTCCGGATCCACCGAATGAAACACGTAATCTCTGAAGAGTTTCAAAGTATATTGATTTCCCGTTTCGTTCCATTGAGGGTTATTTTCATATTCTGGTCTTTCATTAATATTGCCGAGTTTAGCCATTAAGCGAACGAGTCGACCATTCTCGAGCTCACGACAGAGGTCGGAGGTTAATGCGTCATTCGCTTGGAGGGAGCTATCGAAGGCAGTGGCCATACGGCCGGAGATCCCTCGCATGAAAGTTTGTAATTCTTTAGTCTCTGGAGAAGAAGGCGTTGTGAGAAGCCATGTTATTGTATCGACAAGTTCTGCAGAGTAAATTCGGCTAAGGCTATCAATGTTGGTTTGCAAAATTTGAGGGTTGGTTTGAGGTGTAATCGATGCATTGACTGTGGCTAAGGATAACATAAGTATGCCGAATAAATGTAAATCTTCATATTGAAGTTCCTTGATATCCCGACGCTGATCGTAATGTAAGATGTCGAAGATGGGACATGCATTAAGACGAATTCGATTTTTGTCTGTAAGAATAACTTTACTCAAATGCATACATCGTACAGCAAAATTAGCCTGATGAACAGCCTTGATTGCAACTGTGATTTGTACGATATATGACCAAAGAATGTCTTCAGATATCCGAGGTAGTTGATTTCTATAACGACTTGTAGTTGTGGTGGAAAAGTGATGCTCTAAAAGAGTTTTTGAAAGTGGATGGTAGTTTGTGACAATGATTAGTGAGCTACCATCTTTGAATTGTCGTGTAGTAAAAGCATCAATGAACGATACTACACCCGCACTATTGACTTCAGTCCATTTCTTGACGGCTCGTATGGCTTTATCATTGGCAAGAGTATAGCCTATCATTCTTTAGTACTTGTTCACAGAAAGGAATACATTTAGCTGTCCCACCTTCTAGTCGTCTCAAGCAGTAATAATTGTCAGTCTTTTCTGAACGCGCTTTATATACCCAACTTGTGCAACCAAAAACAGTGGTGCTCCTATTCTGAGTGGTGTCTAGAGCGACGAGAGAATAGTATGAATGCGGTGATGTACCAATGTTCGGAAGGGCATCTAATTTGATTAGTAATGAAACCATCATAATATTTCTCATGCTTACTTGGCATTACTTGATGAGTAGCTTCAGACTTTCTTTGAAGCTCTTCACGAAGCCGGTCGGATAGGAAAAGATCATGGATAGATTTTTGATAAGGTGTCAAATTCTCCGTATGTGGACCAATCGGGGCGTATTGATGATAATTTAAAGGCTGGACACTAAAGCCTGGTTGTCCTTGAAAGTAGGTTCCACCTGTTCCTCCACCTGCTACACCTGCTCCTGTTAAAATGCCAAGGTCTTCAGAATAGTGGTTTTGAAATGTGGCGGGAATCGCTTGAGAGACGTTTCCCATCGAGAAAGGATCATATGTAGCTTCAGGTGTGGCACCGTTTGTGGGTAGCTTATTCTACATCAGTACTTATTCAATAACCAATAAATACTCTCATGCCTAAGTTGGACATGGAGATAATAGTTAAGGATGGCTGAAGTGGTGCGCTTACAGTCTGAGAGAGATCATAGTTCTGTGGGGTAAAGTCTCTCTGTGTTGGATTGAATTGAGGTATCTCTGGGTCAAGTGGTGCATTTGGTGTAGCGGTCCCACTCGTGAGTCCTCGAGGAGTGAATGGAGCCGCATTTGCAGCTTGTGAAGTTATTGAAGATGCTCCTTTATTGGATGAGGATATGGTTGCTGGTGTGAAAGAAGGCGAATCTACGTTTAATGCTTTCTTTGGCCTATCATCGTTAAAGTTAGTATTCGACAATGGAAGTTTTTGTCCGGGCCTCTCATTCAATCTCAAATCTTCACGATGATAAGGTTTTGCAAAACGACTCTGTTGTTGCGGATTGATTGAAGAATGATTGAAGTCTGTCTGACTGCTGGTTGGGGAATAGTCTGTCGAGCCCGAAGTGTTGGTATCTTGCCGAACTCTTTTGCGAGGACTTTTTATGGGGCTAACGCGTGTCTTTTGAAAAATTGTATTTTTCTTTTTGTCTTTGACCAACCATGGCTTCTGCCATGGATCATCCATTCTTTGTGATCAACTTAGATTTGGCTGTCCATCGAGTCCGTACAATCCATAGATGTAGAACGTGATCTTGGAGCTGCTTTTCTGAGATTTGTATTGAAAAAAACCTGCATCTCGATAAAATTTGTTGTTCTTGATGTTACAAGAAATTCGATGTGCAATCAAGAGTAGAAATGCCGTATTTGGTATCAATATGATATGAGATTCGAATAGAGTCGTGATGAAGATAGGATAGGCAAGTAGTACCCCCATGACAATCCTATCACAGCAGGAGCCAGCCACGAGACCGGGTAAATTGCCAGAAATGAGTAACCATGGTTCATATACCCCCGAAGTCAAACAGTTTTTGTACGGTGGAAAAGGAGTTCGAGCAATTGTAAAATCAAGTATAAATACGGAGACAGGCTTCGCGCAATATTCGAACCGATGAAAGCGACTTCGGGGAACTATCACAGCTCCAGATCATTTCCTCCTATGACTGAAAAACAGCGACTGCCACACATTGCAGCTTATTCAAAGCAACACATAACTTTCCCGATGAAGGATCGAGATGTTATTGTCCACAATTGCCATTGAAATACATGTCAGTTTTAGCTGGAATGAGGCTCCGCTGGCTCTACAAGGGCCACTACCATTGAGGCAGACTAATTCGAGGAAAGGAATCATATCCAGCGCGGCGAGTCATGGGACTTGGACGCTTGGCCCCATAGTAGTGAACAGAGTGCCAATTCACTCGGAATTCGACTCCATCGAATCCCAATACCAATGGCGATCATTCCCAAAGTCCAAGGCGAGATTTATCTGGAAGTCCAAATATTTGGCGAGATCGAAATTGAAGAGGGTCATATCCTTTATTTGAATCCAAAGAAACTGAAATCAACTCACTGATCGATTATTCCTCCAAGTCCCTTGTTAGGATCATGATTAAAGGCACAACCTTGATCCTCATAACGGCAATGCCCATATATCAGAACGTTTCGACATAGTGTATCCTTTGCGTTTTCTAGTACAGCTTCATCAATATCCGTTGTTATTTCCCATTGTATATCAACCCAAGGATGCGCCTAAAACATACCACGTCCTTTCGGCCTCGGAGAACTCGTCGGTCTGCGAAGTTCGGGTTGATTGAATCTTGTAGCCGCCATTGTTGTATATTATATGTTAAATTCTTGCTTCAAGATGAATAGAACTATCTGCCGGACCCCAATGACACTTTAGGAAGCCTAATAAAAGGAATCATGTTAGCTCGGTTCAATTCAACTACTGAGGTAGTTTCAAGTATCATCTAGTGTTTCCAGAAGTATCTTGACCGCAGTGACGCGTAAAAGGGTTAAAATGAAGGGTTTAAGTGATGGATATGCTTTTTGCTCACTTGAATCTGGCTGACATTTCCTAAAATCCAATAAGACGAAGATTGGTCCTTGTTTGAGGTTTAATAAGTAGAAATGATTTTGAACATAAGAGCTATACAAAGAATCCTGCCAAGGAACAGACAGAGCAAAATCAATGTGACATCTAGCACATTCAATGAAGGTTTAGACTAATAGTCGTGTTGAGGCTGAAGATATCATAATATATATGACGCGGGGTGGAGGTTCCTTTGAAGGTGGGAACACTGGCTGGCTGGTGGTGATGCACCAGAAGTTAATGCGATCCGATAAAGAGGTGGATCCAGAATTTCAGCCTTGCTGTGGCTTGGGAGGGTGTCTAGTTTATCCGATTCCGATATGTGGCTCAATCATTGAACAATCATCATTAATCCTACGTCGTAGAACTCCAGCTATATCCGTACTTCTGAGCTAATACCTACTTAGTGAATCGTGATATCACACCAACTCTAATTTGAACAAAAAGACCGATTCACTATTATCTGGCCATTACTACGGCATTCTTAATTTCTACCGAACATGCAAGTATATTTCAAGTAACTTCTGTCTTTCGGACAACACGACAAACAAACCGACAACGCAAACAATGGCTACTCCAGATACCGATGTCAGCCAGCTGTCCGAAACACAGCAGGCAGCTTTACAACAATTACTTGCGGTCACTGGTCAGGAAGTAGATCAAGCAGTCCCTCTATTGCAGAGATCACAATGGAGTGTTGAGGTAAGAATTCGAGCTTTATCCTTCCATGATCCCATATCCGTCTTTGTATTAATTCTCAATAGATTGCAATCGCAAAGTTCTTTGACGGCGAAGATGATTCTTTGACAGCAGCAGGACTAGCAGCTCAAAATGTTCCACCTCCTCGTGCTTCGAGACAAGAAAATCTTCAATATAGTCTCCTCAACGAATCCTCAAATCGATCGAGAGCTCAAAATGTGGACTCGGCTCCAAGAATTGTTCCTCAACCGGAGGATCAAGTAATTCGAAGACCAAATCTTATTTTCGCCATTCTTTTCGCACCATTCAGTGTACTCTATAAAATTTTCTCGATGGGATATAGAGCCTTTGCATTTTTGTTTCCTTTCCTACCAAGGTTCACACCTACCGGCGCATCAAATACAATGGGACGGAGGTCACTCAAACCGAGAGATGCAGCAACACGCACAAAGCGGGAGTTCGAGGAAGAATATGGACCACACAATATACCATTTTTCGATGGAGGTTATGCGCAAGCATTGGATCTTGCAAAGAAAGATTTGAAATTCCTTATTGTTCATTTAATGTCTCCGGAACATGATGATACATCCGATTTTGTGCATCAAACTTTACTTTCCGAAGAAGTTACCTCATTTCTCGGAGATAAAACCAACAACATAATATTTTGGATGGGAGATGTACGCGATTCAGAAGCATATCAAGTCTCTTCAGCTTTGAGATGTACCAAATTTCCATTCACAGCCTTGATTACCCATACACCCGACCAAGGAGCTACGTCAATGTCGGTAATTGCTAGAATCTCTGGACAAGAAGCACCTGGCGCATTCGTAGCGAAATTACAAAATGCAATGGGACAGCATTCCGAGAAATTAGCTGCAGTTCGTGCACAACGTTCAGCACAAAACTTCGAGCGCACATTAAGAGAAGAACAAGATTCTGCATATGAGCAATCTTTAGCACAAGATAGAGAACGTGCTAGACAGAGAAAGGAAGCAGAAGCTGCGGCTGCAGCAGAAGAGAAGAGAAGGAAGGAGGAAGAAGAAGCTGCTGCCAAATTAGCCGAAGAACGAAAACAATGGAAACAATGGCGAGCACAAACCATTCAACCAGAACCTGAGCCAGGAACCAATGTTGTTCGAGTTGCATTGAGAATGCCAGAAGGTGCTAGAATTACTCGTCGTTTCGAAGCCAATTCAGGAATCGAAGAACTTTACGCATTTGTCGAATGCCATGATTTACTTGAATCTGGCAAGGAGTACAATAGGCAAAAGCCGGAAGGATATGAACACAAATATAATTTCAGATTAGTGCAAAGCATACCGAGAGAAGTGTATGAGATTGAAGGGGGAGGAACAATTGGGGAGAGAGTTGGCAAGAGTGCGAACTTGATTGTGGAATCTATTGATGATGATGAGGATGATGATAATGAATAAAATGGGGTAGTAATTTAGTAGATGCTGGTATACTATGGTATATTATACCGTTGGCGTTTGGATTGACTCCGGCTAGAGTTTTATATCTATAGTAGTATTAAAGCATCACTGCGTGGGTGGCATAGACTCTTTACAAATAAATTTATCTATCATCAAGTATAATGCTCTCTGAAAACAACATTTTGTGGCGACCCCAAACATATAGACTTCGTTAATCATTGTATCGTAGCCCACCAGTCAACTTCTTCTTCATCCGACGTCCCTAAATACTTCATGTTCATTCGTTATCTGTTCGTTCAACTCTACCATTTGGAACTTGACACCTTTCTTTTAGCTCTCTGATGCTTTCATCCCCTACCTAAACTTTCCGACATAGTCAATCAACATTATGGGATATTGAACCATTCCTCCCCCACATCATAATAAGTCTGCATTACCCCTCTGATCACAATTCTTAGGGGCAAAAAGCGATGTGAATTCATCAATACAATAGGAATGGGGAACTGAGAACTCTGAGCATAGTGTAATATGTGTCAATATACTAGATCAGCATTATGCTATCAAAGTATCCTCTCATGTATGTGTCCATCGGGGAGGTATAGGTGTAGGTAGCTCCTGGCCAGTGAGTTTGCAATTCCAATTCCGAGAAAATGGACTTAGACGAGCAGAGATTATATTCACAGAAAAATAGCTAACACAATGCAACCTATTCTTCTTTCTTCCCCCCTTTTCTTCACTTCATATCTTGGGTCTGTTATTTCCCGTTATCGAGTACCTAATGTTCCACCAGTTTCTTCCTTTTCTGCACTTCCTTTCACCCAAACTCTCGAAACTTCCATCCTTGTGAGCTGCTCTTTTTTCTTTTTGCCTTAAGTATTCACAATCCTCTTCACTTTTTTCGCTCGACGCCTCACAATCCATAATTCACAAACCTCTCCACCACTCCTCCCAAGCTCCACACAAGTCTTCGTCGATGAGTGAGGGCGAGAAGCTCGATTACTATGATTTTTGATTGGCTTTTTGTGAGAAGCAGGTTTTTGGTTCTGTACTTGCGATGTGTATTTTGCGAGAACAGGGCATAAAAGAGTCCAAATTGAGTGAAATATGTTTATATGTATAATTGAGTCATGAACGATTATTCGAGGGCTCGAGATCTTAACGAAAGAAAACTTTAATTTACCCACTATAGCAGATATAAAGCAATACCCACCCATGTTCATCAAATTTTTGCTTTGGAAGTTCAGGTGTAATTGAAACCCCAGGAATCATTCTCGATTACGTTCTTAGGTTGAATGAGCTCTTATTTCTGTATTAGTATCTATAACAACTATCGATACAGTTATTCTAAATACAAACATTAAATCCTCTCGCTTCCCCTTACATCAACCCCGCATTCTTCCATCTAGCGAACAAGCTAATATACACTTTACTTTCAGCTAGACAATCAAGATTTAGACTTGAATAAATTGACAAGCGACACATGTCATCCTGATGCTAAATTTAGTCATTATCTATTGCCTTGAATATATATACAAGAATTGAATTATAGTATCCTTCTCATGCTTTAATTCATATATGTCCTCCCAGCTCCAGCACTATGCAGCTCTTATATTCGTTTCTTGATTCTCAAGCATGTCCTAACTATATCATCCATAAACATCAGACAGACCTGTAAAATATCTTAACTATTTCTTCTCATTATATTATCATTTGATGCTGGTTATTGGGAAGATTTGGGAGGAGGATTATAAATTAGTGAAGAGGAAGTAATTGTGGAACATAAACAGGAGAAGAAGAGAGAAATTCAAGGATTCTTTAAAGAACATGAGAAATAAAAAATGAAGAGATAAAAACACTTAAATAGAAAAAGAAAGGGCGAAAAATCAAGAAGACAAAAGGTTCATATGAAAACAAGTATACAAAATACACAATCTCAAAACTATTCCTAGAAACAGAAGGAGACTCAAAGCAACCACTAGTTCTCTTATGCAGACTTTCTCTCAATATCATTATAACTATCTTCATTTCCATCTCCATACCCGTCTACTTTCTCCGGCCCCTTAGCTCTCTTCTCAATACAATCCACCCTCCCATCCGCTCCGTCTCGCTTCATCCCATAATCTCGCATCTCCTATTCCCCCTCCATATGCATACCCCGTTCTTACCTCCCCATATCCCGTCGTATAGCCTGTTCCATACGTCGTGCCGTGACTATATACAGATGATTATTAGCTTTGAAAGCGACAGTACGAGTAAGTGAAAGGGGAAGTGGGATCTTAGTTTTAGTATCAGGGTAGAGGGGGCGTGAGAGGAAATAATCAGAAAAGAAGAATCAAAGAAGAGAAAGAGAAAATTGGAGAGGAGATTATATCACCTCCACAGAGCAGAAAAATAAATAACAAGAGATTGAATCAACTCCAAAACAAAAAAACGCGAAACTTTCCATCCACTTATCCATCCCCATAACAAGTACCCCCACCTCAACTCCCCTAATCAAACCCTCAAACCCTCAAACCCAAAATCTCAATACTCCTCTCACTTTACATCAAACTTTTGCTATCCCTTCCCCAAGATCTCGAAGTATTCACCAAGAACACGAAGCAAAGCTAAAAACAAATGCAAGAAATCAACTCACCCCACACAACAACCAACCGGATCCTCAATCCACCCCACCAACCGAAAACTACTCCTCATACTAAAAGGATGAAGACAGTATTTCCTCAGGAACGGTCTTATTTTCTTCTCGCGTTTTTCTTTCCCAGTTTTTGATTTATTCCCCTCTCCCTCTCTCCCTTCCTCTCCCTCTCCATCCCCCGCTCTCCGACCCCCAAGAAATCCCCTCGCTTTCCCTCTCGCCTTCCCAAAAGTTTTCCATCTCTCCATTCGCGGATTCGCCATCGATATCCCCACTTCCCCATCACTTTTCCCCAAATTATTCAAAAACGAAGCATCAGAACCCGAAACCGAAACCGCAGATCTTGAAGTCGATGTCTGAAGCGAAAGTTCCGGAACCGTCGGGATGAATGAGCGAGAGGTATTAGCATCGTTACCCATATCTTTGTCCGCATCTGTAGTTGGATATCCAAGGGCGTTGATAGAAAATATACTACTTGTTGCAGATGGACATGTATCTCTTCCCTCCATTCCTCCTTTGGTGTTTTCGCACAGTAGGATTTGGGATTGATCTTGCGACTGAGAAGTCCCTCCATCCCCCTTTCTAATCACCGCCATCTCATCACGGCAAATCGTCACCGTAACCTTCGGATGAAAAGTCACAGACTGTTTCTCCGTATCCACATTCCGAATCAAAACATCCTCGTTCTCCCATCCCAATATTGTGGGATGTGAGAACGAAGGTTTGACGTGGTCATCAGAACGAGACTGGACCTCCGAAAATGACCTCAGAGAACTTGAACCGGACGAGGTACGACGGAATGAAGTACGTTTGAAAGGGGATCGACGATGTCGTTGATGAGAAGGCGGCATTTTCCTTTTCCTTTCGCAAGAGATTTGGAAACCTAAAATCCTCCGTCTTCAATTTCTTTCCTCACTACTCCCATCCGTATGCACACCCTCAAAATAAGATCCAAACCCGCGAGAGAAATCCCCATAGGATATATCACCGCACCATAAACATCATATCCTCCACTTCAATCCAACATACAATACAACCATGGAACAACAGATGGAAGTACAAAAAGTCTCATCTAAATTAATATCCATCCTATCCTATATGCAAAGATGAATCTGCGTCCAAGACCCGACTCAGACTCAGACTCAGAATTTATTTTCACCTGAAACTAAATTCAAATTTCGCCTATTGGTGCAACAATACAATAAAATACAATCAATTCGTCTATCTCCTCCCCACTATCCCCACCCCCAAGACTCAAGTGAAAATATACAGTACAATACAATACAACACAATACAGTACAGCACGCAAACCTCATAGATCCAAAAATACAAAACCAACACCACGATAGGAGGCCAGCCGGCTATCAGCCAACGAAAAAAGAACAAAAGGAGAGAGAATAACAAGAACAATAACAATAACAATAGGACTCAGAATGAAATATTGGAAATCCCCACAAAGACACGAGAAAGTTCAAACAAGACAGGAAGATGATATGGTATCCTTACCAACAACTATTCGCTCTGCGCGCTCTACAATAAGAGAAATGATGATTAGACTAAAAAGAATGATCCAGCGACAAAAAAAAACCTTTTCAATCCTTCAATTCCCCCTTCCCTACAGTATCCAACCCTCTACCACACTACCTAACTACCTACAAAGCAAAGCTCAAAGCCCTGACCGTTTCCCGTTTCCCATTTCCCATTTCTTCTCCCCCAATCAATCATCTCTCTCCCTCATCTCCCCAAAACAAGAAATTCCAAGATATAAATCCATATACCTGGGTACTTGCACTCACACTCACACTCACACTTACACTCACAGCACCAATTCCATAATCCACAACCTCACTCCGAAAACTCAAACCCACTCGCACTCCCACCTCCCACCTCCCACTAATCCCAAGCCATTGTCCAACCCTTTATGAAAGTCCGTTTTGGCTGGGGAAGAAAATCAGGTATCACATCACACCACATCCCCGAGGTTCTTGTTTTGTTTCGCGGGGATGTAGCATCTTTAAAGCTGTGCGAGCATCACAAGTACAACTATGTATCACACGCATACACACAGGTACAAGCACAAACACATACAATTCAGAACAAGATCAAAAGTCATAAGTATAAGACAAAAGCACATATTCTATTTACCCCCTTCACTTCCGCTGCTAACTATCACCACCGACTATCACTCATCCTCCATCTTCCATAACAATCATCATAATTCATAAAATCACCTCTCATTCCCCATCTCAATACATACACACCTACATCAATAAAGCAAGAGACGGGTATAATGCTCGCATATTTGCAAACGATGCAATGCAATGAAACATCGCAATATGTGTAATGCAAACCAAGCAAAAGCCACAGTAAATACAAATGCAAATGCTCAAAAATATGATAAAAATGTATACAAAGTTTTGGTATCCATTAGACATATTAGAAGACTATCCCCCCATTACATCATCATTATTAGCTCCTCCATATAGTTGCCATTTTGTCCAGCATTAGTAGACATTCATCATATCCATCCACTCGATCCTCCACCGGCTTACACCCTTCACTTGTTCTCCTTGTCATAAATATTCCCCTAACTGAACCGATTCAAAATCAAAAGAGAATATTTAAGCCGTCTGTTCGTTCTCGGCTTCAGACTTAGCCTCAGGAGTAGCATTTCCTGATGCAGCGGCAGCAGCAGCGGCAGCAGCAGCCGCCTTTCTCTTCTTCTTCTTAAGGGTAGACTTTGATGGGGATGTCGAAGATGATGGGGATCCTGGAGATGTTGGGGAAGTTGGGGTTGTTGGTGATGTTGGTGTAGCTAGTGACTTCAACTCAATAGTCTTAACATTGTCCTTGATTTGAGCAAGTCCCTTCTCATTCAAGAAAACACCTTCTTGGGCAATCAACTCAACCTTAGTCAAAACCTCCTTGGCATCGAATTTCTCAGTTGTAGTCTTAATTTCAGTCAAGACACCATCTTGAGCAGAGATGCTTGTGATGATTTCTTTGACGGAAGATTCAAGACCGGCGATATCAGTTTCCTTGAAGGATGGAGCTGGAGTAGATTTGATTTCATCAACGGTAGTCTTAACGGAGGCGATAGAAGACTCAATGTTAGAAAGGTCAATCTTTTCTGGTGCAGGTGATGCCTTGACTTCTTCAATAGCTGCCTTAATTTCAGAGATAGATGATTCAATTGAGCTCAGATCAATCTTCTCTGGTGCTGGAGCAGCCTTAATTTCATCGACAGATGACTTGACGGCAGCAATAGATGATTCAATGTTTGAAAGGTCAGTAGGTTCATGAGTTGGGGCTGGGGTAGCCTTAATCTCATCCACTGTAGCCTTAATAGCTGCAATAGAAGACTCAATGTTGGAAAGATCGACTGCCTTTTGTTCTTGAGCTGGAGTAGCCTTGATCTCATCTACGGTACTCTTAACTGAAGCAATAGATGCCTCAATTACACTCAAGTCAATCTTTTCGTGAGCTGGAGCCTCCTTGGCCTTGATTTCTTCAACGATGGACTTGACAGACTCGATCGAAGATTCAATCTTGCTCAAATCAACTGATTCTGGAACTGGTGATTCTTTAGCCTTGATCTCATCAACCGTGGTCTTGACAGAGGCAATTGATGCCTCAATGGCGCTCAAATCGATCTTTTCGGCAACTGGGGTCTCTTTTTTCTTTATTTCCTCGATAGATGCTTTGACGGATTCGATCGATGACTCGATTTGGCTCAAATCAACCTTCTCGGCAGCTGGGGTCTCTTTGTTCTTAATATCCTCGATAGATGCTTTGATTGATTCGATCGATGACTCGATTTGACTCAGATCGACCTTTTCGACAGCTGGGGTCTCCTTAGCCTTGATTTCCTCAACAATTGCCTTGACAGACTCGATAGATGATTCAACGTTGCTTAAATCAACCTTCTCGGCAGCTGGATATTCCTTGGTCTTAATTTCCTCAACAGATACCTTGATGGATTCAATTGAAGATTCAACACTGCTTAAATCAACCTTCTCGGCAGCTGGATATTCCTTGGTCTTAATTTCCTCAACAGATGCCTTGATGGATTCAATTGAAGATTCAACACTGCTTAAATCAACCTTCTCGGCAGATGGAGTTTCCTTGGCCTTAATTTCCTCAACAATGGTCTTAATCTCGTTAACGGAGCTCTCAATGGTAGAGAGATCAGTCTTTTCTGGTGCTGGAACTGATTTGATTTCGTTGAGAGTACCGGAATGAGATTCGAGAGCTGCCTTAATTTCAGCAACGGAGGATTCGAGAGAAGAGAGGTCGACTGGACCAGAAGCGGAGGACTTGATCTCTTCAAGAGTGCTCTTGTGGGATTCAAGGGTAGATGTGATTGGAGAGAAATCAACTTCTCTAGGAGCGGCACCAGTAGAAGTCTTGATATCCTGGAGAGTAGCGATGATTTCCTTGACAGAAGATTCCAAGCCAGAGATATCAGTTGGTTCAGGAGTAGCAGCTGGTGTAGAGGTAGATTCCTTAATGGATGCAACGTTAGAAGCAACTTCCTTGAGTTGAGCATCAATTGGAGAGAGGTCGATGGTTTCGTGAGCTGGAGCTGGGGTAGATTTGATTTCATTGACGGTAGCAGAGATTTCTTTAACAGAAGCTTCCAATCCAGAAATGTCAATCTTCTCAACAACGGCAGCTGGAGCAGAAATAGTTTCCTTAACTTCACCCAAAGTGGAGAGGATTTCCTTAACAGATGATTCAAGACCAGAGATATCGACAGTAGATGGTGCAGGTGCGGACTTGATTTCCTCAATGGAAGTAGCAATATCTTTGATGGAGTTCTCGAGACCAGAAATATCAGTTGGGGCAGAAGCAGGAGTAGATTTAATCTCTCCGAGAGTTGAAGCATGTCCTTCGGCAGCAGACTTGATTTCGTTCAAGACAGCAGCGTGGGAAGCATGAGATTCGTTGGAAGAGTTAACAGCGGAGAGGATATCCTTGGAGGTAGCACTTGAGTCAGATTCCTTGATGGCAGCAACATCACTCTTGATAATAGCAAGGTCGGATGTGATGGCATTGAATGCTTCCTCATTTGTAGTACTCTTAAGAGCAGCAACCTCTGTAGCAATTCCATCCAACTTTGTAGTGTGTGATTCCAAAACCGATGTATCTTGAGTAGAAGAAGACTTCTCACTCAATCCCTCCAATGAAGATGTAATCTTAGCAATAGCTTCTTCGATGGCAGCTAATTTGCTTGCAGTCTCTGCATTGCTAGCATCGATTTGTTGAGAAAGTTTGGTAGCTGTGGCAGCGAGTTTTGTATCGACAGCATCAACATTGAGGGAAACATTTTGAATGGCGGTAGGGATAGAACTGATGGATGATTCGAAGGCTGGTTTAATCTGCGAGACCAAAGAGGTAGCGATAGCATTTGAGAAAGCATCTGAGTTCAAGGCCTTTTTCACAGCCTCCTCGATAGCAGCCTCGACGATTTCCTTATCCCTAGCATCACGCTCGGCAGACGTAGTTGAATCCTCTCCACCTGATGTAGTAGTAGTTGTGCGAGAAAGAGGAGCTCCAATAGCCCTTGGAGGGGAAGCGGTACGACCTAACAAACGACCGAACATGGTTGGATTGAAGATTGCGTATGGTAGGTGAGAAATGTATCGAAAAAGAGACATCCGGGAGAACCTGGATGTTTACTTTCTCTTCTACTCACTTTCTTTCCTTCCTTCTTGTGAGATGGCAGCACAAGGGGGGGAAAAGAGGAGATGGAGTAAGGTTGACTTGCAGGTTGGGAGAAAAAAGTCGGAGAGACTTGTGATGTGGTAAGGCAACGAGTGTGAGCTCTTTTCTTTTTCCCAATACGGTCGATGGGACCAACAATGAGCAAGGAAAAAAGACAAGGTTGGGAGGAAATGGGTGGGTTTGTATGGGTAGAATTGAGGGGTTGGTAGGACCGGAAGATGAATGGGTGAATAGAATCAAAGATTTTGAGGTAAAAGAAAAATTTATTTATTGAATCCTTGAAAAGAATTACCTACCTGGGTGTGGTGAGAGTTAATTGTCTTGATAGGTTGGATGGGAATATTTTCTATCCACTTTGTGCGATTTTCACCATCCAGCCAATGATGGTTGATATGTTTTGCAGAATTACGGTAATGATTGAATTGAATATAATGATAATTACCGTATTGGGATATCACGTATTCCAATTGTAAATGAATGAATCAATCAATCAATCAATCCATGGTTGGTGGTTGTAGTGGGCGGAGAGTTGACCGTACAATTCTTCGACCCTCTCCAAATAAAAGATTTTTAATTTTTTCAGTCTTCAGTCAAAAAATGAGGTTATCGATGAACATGAGGGGGTCCAATATTGACTAAGCTTTTTATGGATTAGTCACACCCGGGTCACCCAAAATTGGGTACAATTGGTCCATTGGTGGATGCATTAGTGGATACATTAGTGGATTACAAGTTACGACCTTCTCGAGACTTCTGTACTTCGTAAAGTCTATCGAGCTACCTTCTACCCTTGTCATTTGTAAAGAATTTGTTGTCACCGCATCTTCATCCAAAAAAAAAAGATTGCTAGCGAAAATGAAAGGTTTGAATGAGCTCTTTTGCATTAATGATTCAAAATGCAATGGAAAATTTGCTTATTTCGCATTCATCCTAAATCCTCAGAGTATCATCAGAGGGTTATCGAAGGGTCATAGATGTAACATTTCAAAGAATAAAGTTCTCGGGATTGAAATTTCTCCAATGAATATCGTGCCCGCGTCCTGTATGGAGAGAGAATGGAATGATGAAATAGGATGTTGACGTGCTGGCGCCGCATGTCTGCCCTACGCAGTATGTGTTGTGTATGTGCACTGTGTCTCGTGAACTTACGAGAAAGGAAAGGAAGATGGTACCCACTAACGAATGTATTCTCCTATAATCGGTGAACAGTTGTCTAGACAACTCATGAGCATTATTGGATCCCTTTTGAGTGGTCATGTTTAGCTTTATGGAATCTCTAGAAGCTTCAAAGGTAAAAAGAAGCTTGTGAATGATGCTAGTCATAGAATTGATGGGTCGGGTGAGATGTGGTCATTGGAAGTCTCATTCTTCTGGAAGTTTGGAAAGAAGCTTACGATATGGGAGAAAATGATATTTGATGGCAGACAGTTCAGTGGGACACTGAGCATGGGAATTGTCCATATATTTGTCAGTATGAGCTGGGACTTTGATTCGATCAATTTTTGGCCCGACTCTCGAGCTCCGTATGTATACAGAGGATGTCTCCACGATGATCCATCTGCAAGCCTACAATATTTGTACGGTTCAAGGTTCATTCTGTGCCAACGATGGTGAAGATCTTTCGTCAAACAGGAAGTCTTGCGGCTGAGCTATGGTTCTAGGTCAGGATCGTCATCACAGCCTTTCACCTGCACAGTTGCTCAGACAATTGAATGGAATCCTGTTCTGTCCTCCGTATGTAACGGCGAAGACGAATCGGTTAACTTGTACAATGGTACACAGTAAAACTTCAGGAGGTGACAAATATATCTTGTGATTTAAAATCAATGAAGCTTTTTGGGTAACGATGTCCGATATGTGCTCAAGCGAGTGCATCGATGTCTTGCTCACTGTTCCGGTGACATCAAGTCGCCCTTTGTGAGTCTCATGCGTGTATCCCGGGCTGAGTATCTGGATCGATGTGTCGATGATGTTGAAGACATTAGGAGTTTCGAAGCTGGATACCTATGTCTGTTCATCAAACTCACCATCGATGTCTCGCAGCAATCAATCCTTCCTGTCAATTTTTATCGTTCATTTCTCTAGCATGAGTAAGGAGCCAAGGTCTGAAAGTAACCTATATCCGTGCTAGGGGCAAGCGCACATTCTGCCGCTGTACAATATCTCCAATTGCGAGATTATAGGCGCTACCGTTAAAGGACCTGAGTATATGCGTCCCGTCCGGTTGTGGAGTCCTGAAGTCTGAAAATTGACTGTGATGATTGATGCTGTGACGTCGAGATGGTGGTGTTTCCAAAGGTGCCGGATTAGGGTGGCCGCGATATACTCCATGTGCATTTAATTTGGATGTGAATACATTCATTGACCGACGATTCCTCATCCACAAACATACACTTTCATATCAACCCAAAATAAATTGATCATTCTCCAGCCCGATCAAATATTGCTCTTCAATACTCGAATTTGTTTAAAACGCTCTCGCCTATACTTACTGCCACTCTCTTACTAGCTACATGTCAACCCAATCTGGCAACATGCACCTTCTTAGTCACCAATCCAAATTTCGAAGTCTCCATCATAGGACCTTGGTGATAGTGAATTCGGCCTTATCGCCGCCAAATGATTTAGTCTTTGCAATTCAAGATTCTTTTCTGGAAACCAAGAGGCTCAAAACATGTCGCAGACTATCAATGAAAGGTTGAGGCGCTGGCCGAGGAGATTTTAACTACAAAGTGATGTTTGATGATTTTTACGTTCTTATCATGAGTTTTCATTTGTGTCTGGTAGTTAGTAGGCAGCTACGTTGACGATGTTACACAAGAAGGGCGGTGGTAGCAGCCCTAGCCACAATGCAATGTAGTTCAATCTCGACATCCCGCCCTCTCTCAATCCATGCTTCGTCTCAATCTCCTCATCTTTTCCAAAGTTTATATCTCATATCTTATTCTTATCAAGTTTTTATCGTAAGATGGAAGGGCTGGCGGCTGCTGGTGGAGTTATTGCCGTAATTTCATTGACAGGTCAAGTCATACAAGGCTGTGACTATCTACACACCATTTTTGAGGACGCAAGAGATGCTCCTATAGAACTCCGGTTGCTTGTTGACGAGCTTTCTATCATAAGGAGAACTTTCACAAAGTTTGAAGCCTCAACACCTGATAATCCTGAACATCTTGCCGCTTTGGACTTTTGCAATGAGTCAATCCACAAACTACGAGATGTGGTCGATAAAAATGGTATCTTAACGGGCGTTGGAAAATATACGAAGTGGGGACCAAGGCTCGCATTGGCTCTCAATACTAGTAAGATCTTGGAGCATTTGAATCGTCTAAGAGAAGCCAAGGGGCATCTTGAGTATTTGCAAAATATGTGAGTACAGTGCGTCTCATTCCGTTGGCCCCCGTTCTGACATTTTATCAGGCTCAAACACGATGAAACAATACTCAAGATAGAAACCCTCCGGAACTCGATCAAACTACTCAATTTATCCAATCCGCATTCTCCAAAATTGTCACTCACTCACACGCGAAGGTGGATGATATTGCTAGTACAGCCAAAGAGACGAGATCCATGATACAAAACATGGCAGACAAGTTCGTAAAGCAAACAGAGCGGAACCTAGAAAGCAACCATCTAATTGGGAAACGTGTCGTGGATGCCGTGGAATTAATACTGGAAAATTCTATGAAGAACCATTTCCGGGAAGAAATAAAGCTACAGTCGTCATTTTCTATTCAGTCGCCTCACCTTGAAGCATGCCATCATACACCGTCGAGCAACGTGAGAATCTGGAAAAAATCTCTGGAACCCCTTTTTATAACTAGCCAAAAGTCTGAGCCTGAGTGTGTCTTGGCAGATTATTCAGGAGAAATCCAAACTGTGGAATGTTTGGACTTCGAACGCACATCAAAGTATAGCGCACGAATTGGCCAAGTCTTGGTAAGGACCGTATCGAAGACGTATATGGCGCTCGATGAGACTGAAACAGAGAATTTACAATTCAACCCATCACCAATGCTGAATGCCCAAGAGTTATCTTCTGTCAATGAGTTCCCTATCACAATTACAAGAACAGAAACTCTATTACTTCCAGAATCTTGGGAACAAGCTCGGGGTGCGACGATCAAGTTGAATGATGTGGTTAGTCCTTCCATGTTCAGTTCAACTTTGACATTGCAAATGAGAAAGTTTCTCGGATTCCAGGTCGTTACTACAGAAAGACCTAGATCGGAGAGTAGCAGCTGGAAATGTTCTTGACAACAAGTTTACTATCTCCCAATCTACGGGTGTGAAAGTCACTACAGATCCGTTCTTGCTTTACACCGCGTTTAGAACTGTTTTTATTGCCCAAAAAGTGCGTCATGGAAAGGCCAGATCTAGGAAATCTCGAAAACCAAGACACTCAACTCCTTTACCTCGTCAATCCCCAGACAGTGAAGTGAACGATGCGATAGAGCTCCTTACACTTTGGATTGAGACTGGGTCAAGTCTAGAATACCAGGACATATTCATGAACGAGCCAAATGGAACAGGAAAACCACAGGAGTCTGTATCCCAACAGGCTATCAATAGACTATAGAAAATTCAAAGGCTGCGGCATGAATACGTCCATGAATTGGTGATGGAGATACACAGCGCATATGACGCAGGCAGTTGTCGAACATGGTATTCTTTACAATGCGTTCATGCAAAGTATGGGGCTCAATACTTAGCTATAGTATCCCCAGCGCCTGTCAATATTTTTGGATACAAATTCATCCTTGATGAACTTGACCTTGAAATACGTGGAGATGAAAAGCTTCCACCATGGCAGATAAATTCGGTTCGGTATAAACAATTTGTCTGTTATTTCCTGATATCTCTGTCAGACTTAAGTATGCTCGAATGCGGACTTTTAGATTATATCTTCCACCGGTCAGGATCTTATTATTTCACAGTTCGAGAGACTTTCAAACATGTTTGAGAACAAGTGTGGCTTTCTACACAGATTCTTATTTTCTATGGTACAGGGTGGGGGTTTCAGCCCCTCCAAGTTCCAGTATGATCTCCAAGAGCTATTGGGATATCAATACAGGATGCACGTGGTTGATATGCCATCTATTCTCTCGAGACTGGATTCTTTCTGCAAGGAGTTTATTGATCGATAAATTATTAATAGTCTTAATCTCATAACGCAAACCTCTCTTCGTGCCGCGTTCTGTTTCTGGCCTTATGTCCGATCAGTACCGACCGGTAATCAACCGATTTGATTCAACCCGAGTCATTGGCAGATGATTTTGGAACTTGACAGGTCACAAAAGATAACGAGAGCCATGTTTGCCACTTCAAATATACATTTGAAGGTGAAAGAAGTCTCAATATCGTGTCTTGGCGGGGGGGTAGACAAAACTAGCACACCTATCATCGGAGCAAACCAGAGAAACCTCCTTCAATCACTGGTCTCGGTATGAGATCAAATTATCACCGTAAGCGTTTGTCATCGATCATTGCACATTTTTATCTCTTGTAATCCTGGTCAACAGTTAAACGATTCAATTGGATGACCGAGAGGTCGTCGTGAATGCCATTTGGGTTCCTAGATCTTATAAAAATAGTGCTAGAATGCTTGGAGCCATGAATTCAAGCATCTCAATGGAAGGATGTGTCTTTTAGCTGTTCAAAGCTGATGTCTGCAACATCTCCATCAATCTGGTTCAAGATTCATTCAATGGAATTTCGAATGGCAGCGCTTCCGGGTAGTGGTATATCAATTTGCCACGCAGCATTCTTGTCCCAAAAGATATTTTGGATAAGATGCGAGGTGAAGATGTAGATCTTGATGCTTTGGGAAACCGTTTTGAGGAAGGGGTAATTGACCCGCGTTATGCGAAGATGCACGAATGACTTTCTACTATAAGATATTCGCTCCAAGCGAATGGTTTCTCAAGCGGACTACAATGCCATGATACCCCCACGCACGAAATCTGTGAAGCTCGAGATGATCAAGTTGTAATTGAGTTCAAGAAGAGGAGAGCCGGTATCGGATGCTGGAATATTATATAACGGAGCACTGAAGACTCAGAAGATCGTTTCTTATAATTACTAAATGACAAACTCGTCTGGTTCTCCAAAACCGCATTTGGTATGAAGATTCAATGCTTTGTAGAATAGGAGCATATCTTCACCTTCCCAGGAACATCATATACGACACATTACATCGCATTTCGCCAATTGCGCCAGTGATAAACCAAGAAATTTAGATTTTTCTTCTCAATTTCCCTAATAAATGGCACTGACATGAAATCACGACCCTCAAGTATACGGTGGGCCAAATCAAACCATATCCCAGTCGACATAACCGCACCTGCTAAGAGATACTAGGGACTCTCGCGTCTCTTGCATATGAATATTTACATTACGCACTACGCGTGTAATCTTCTTCCCATTCATTGTTGAGAGTTTCATTAATTGCAATTGTCTCGTTATTCAACCAACCAACCAATCACAGCGCATCCACATGATATTTCTCGTGACTGACTGGGAAAAACAGGAGTATTCTTTTTGCATGTCTGATGGATTATTCGATCACGTTACTGCTTGCTTGATTTACATTCAATTCAGTATTGCGTGTCATGTCTAGAACCTTTTTCTAATCACGTTGTCAATCGGTTTGAATATTCTTGTTGCGTAGGTATCCGGCGGTTTTCTGGGCCATGTTATTTTGTTTTTATATCACTGTTCTCTCATGACTCTGATACTATAACACTTTAAATCGTTTTTTTAGTTCGAAATGATTTTTGAATTTTATTTTTATTATTGAATCTTTTGAATCTTTTTGTCAAGGTACAGGTAAAGACTTATATTGTACCATAAGGGTAGAAGGGCTATGGAAAAGTAAGGCCCTACTTATAAGAAGTAGGGCACGCTAGTG
>PQXK01000267.1:0-48998 GCA_004786245.1 Botrytis hyacinthi | reverse complement strand
GGAGATGGAGATGGAGATGGAGATGGAGATGGAGATGGAGATGGAGATGGAGATGGAGATGGAGATGGAGATGGAGAGGGGATATGGAGAGAGACTCTGAGAGGGAGAGGAGGAGGGAGGAGCTCAAGTAGGAATGACTGCGAGATTTGATGGTGATAGGAAAGATGGGTAAGTAGATTTAGAAGAGCTTGAAAAGTGAGGGATCTGTGGCAGAGATATGGAATATAGGATCTATAGTTTGGAGATTGGAGATTGGAGATTGGAGATTGGAGATTGGAGATTCGAATAGCGATACACTATATTGGTGTCAAATAGCTATCAAGAGTCAAGAATCTATAGTACCAAGTCTGCCCTATTAGGAAATAGGAAGTTGTGATTAATGAGATCTTTATATCTAGATTGAGCACTCTAGAAATTATCTTTCCAATGATTCAGTGTATCTATAATTTTATTTTCACATGTAGATCCGGAAAAGTAAAAAGTTGGTATCTGGATCTGAGATATTCGACAATTTCGAGTATTCGAATAGCTGTTATATTTAAGAATGTTTAGAATTTATTTTAGGATAGATTTGATCGTTAAAACAATCTCGATATCAAACTCGTCTTTCGCACCCATTTTATCCCATCCGATTTCCCTTTCGCAATTTCGATATTCGAGAGTATGCAAGAGACAGAGGATACATAGCACATAGCAGATGGATATCTACACGTTTTGTTTCCCAGACGTTGAAAGAATAGTTTGGATGAGATGGAGTTAGTATGCTTTACATCTATTACATCTCCTCCTTATTTCTTCCAAGACATTTCATTTCCCCTTTCCCCCAAGCGCACGAATCCACCGCATGCTTCCCCTTCTCATTCCAAATCCAAATATCTACAACAAGTATCCTCCACCTCCTAATTCGCATTCGCATTCTCGTTTTCCGTTTCCGCGTTACGCGATATGAATCAAATTAAATCCTTCTTGTAGTCATAGACTCCAAATCTACCCTTTCCCCAACTGCTTGAAATGCTCATAAGATATAATATCCTCACATAAGCCACTCAATCTATTCTCCATAACTGACCAAGATAACATCCGATATATACACTCTCTCACTCTCCACATCACTTCATCACAGAGCTCCGGAATGTGATCTCACCACCTGGAACTGGTATTAAAAGTATTGATCTACGTAATATATAAGTATCCCAGAAATACCTTTGCAGAATTCCCCCTCTTCTTCATAATTTCAAACCCATCACGTGTAATGAGAAACGAAATCTCCATTTGCATGTTCATATTCATGTTCATGTTCAAGAAAAGTACTCGGTATCCAGATATGAGAAATAATAGACTCGATCGCATCCCGCAGAAATCATAGTGGTTCATCGTAATGGATATGATGGGTTTATCATAGAAAGAATTTAGATAATTCAGACTGGATAGCAATCAAATGTTATTGATACCATGACCACAATGCATAGTAGAAAATCTACATCTGAAGAAGGGATGATGTATAGATATCCCTGGCAATTGAATCATTCGGATTGCGAAAGAACTGGAAGTGGGTTTTGCTCTATGCTATCCAGCAGGGAGAGAAAGGAATTCATAAATGCATGCATATCCCGAGGAAGAGGATATGATCTCACATAATGATAGGATATCCACCTAAGATGTATTCTGCCATTGAATTTACGAATGAGAGGGGGAAATCTAACATGAGCACCCTTCAGGATTTGATATGATACTTCATATGCAAAAGCAAAGAAAATAAAGAAAGGAAACGGAGTGCGAATTTATGAGGCTATAGTGCTGATGGGATAGATGGCTTTCAAAAGTACTACGATTGATGGAATGGTTGGACATGGATAGAGAAAGAGAAGGATATGAATCGATTTCCCATCACCCATTTTTCACTTTACGAAATAAACCAGATCTAAACGACAAAACGAGTATCTAAAATATATTACCAATGGGCGTCTCATTTCGAACCATAGATCGTTCGGTAGCAGATATAGACAATGAATCAAGCCAGCGGCCAACTGCCCAAAGACGCTTCAATATACATATTGAGTTTGTTCAGGATAGATACACAAAGTATTTGAATATCAAGTCCGCTAATGTTCACACAATACACATTATATCGTCTAATTTCCATTTCACTATTCCATAGAAATCAACCAAGATGATCAGTACAGAATACAAAGGTACCTAGATAGGTAGGTAAAAATCTCGCGATTCTCTCCACTTTCCTCGCGTTCCCGCGCCATCCAGCACCCACCA
This sequence comes from Botrytis hyacinthi, assembly GCA_004786245.1. NCBI lineage: Eukaryota > Fungi > Ascomycota > Leotiomycetes > Helotiales > Sclerotiniaceae > Botrytis > Botrytis hyacinthi. The sequence continues at coordinate 46,730 of PQXK01000267.1, read as the reverse complement.
GCCGAAGAGGTATTTGAAAGCAGGAAGGCATCTATCATACACCTCATAATTAAATTCTCCATCAAACTAGACCAGCCATGAAACGCCCAGCCGCCATTCTGAAATTTTTGCGCCCGCTTCCTTATTAGTTGATCATTTAACATATCATATGCATGGTTTTCCTAATTGTTTGCAAATATCCCGAAATACCACCCTTCGCCCCATATCCCAGATCGATGTCCTTTTCAACCCTGTGTATCCTTGATTGCGACGAGAAGATCTGTCATATAAGTGGCCTGTTTAGATTGTATCGAATTAGTATAAATGAAAAGATCAATAATTGTGAGAAAGATGCAGTAGAGTATTCAGCATAAAAGTCATAAAGATATAAATTGTCTCCCCACGACCTTGCGGTCAATACGGATGAACGAAAGTTATGTAAATTTGTTTTGATAATCATGTGAGAGTTGCTGGACAAAGAATATTTGAACCGAGAAGGGGGGTTGAGAAAAAATAGGAGAGAGTGGCATACCAAAATCTTATTATGCGCATAGATAGCAAATAATCTCGGTTCCACCGGCTTGAACAATCGATCAACCCAAGAAACTTCACCCTCCTTGAGAGCTGCCTCCTCTGCTTCAGTCTTACTGACATTCCTTGCCAAGTTTCGGAGAACGAGTACAGCACTGAGTGGAATACCTGCTGCATCGTTATGCTCATCGACAGCTGTGAAGTGATATTTGAAGCTTATACGAGGTGGCTGGACGATGTATGATGGTTTGTGTTTCTTAGCTGGTGGAGGACCTGAAGGTTCTTGTGATTCACTTTCGCTAGCGAGGGTACGCTTAGGAGGGAGATGAACTTTGATGTGAGTAGCGGCTTCTGAGAGCTTGGTGGCAGGAGAGGAGCGGAAGCGAGAACATGTATCCCATGCGCAAACATACTGTTGGTTTGAGGCTGAATTGACGTATTTGTTGTCTGCATTAAGTTGGGCCCCAAAATGAGTTTTGAGAATATGCTGATAACCTGCTTCAGGAGTCATGTAGAATTCTCCACAGGGCTTTCCGAGATGAGTGCGCCACAAGCATTTGGTGTATGCCTCTCCTTGTAGGTCTACTGGCTCACTGCGGCATCGAATGCCTTTAATGATAAATTTTGTTACTGGGCCGTTTTGAACTTGTGCATTCGCTTTGTCGCCAAAGGTCGTGCTTACATTCTTGATAAAATCTGCAGCAGGAAGAAGTGGCTTTGATGTTTGTGTAGCCAAGTAATTGAATTGTTGTTGATAGGCGTGCCACAAGGCAATTTGTGTGATGGACTCGTCGGGATCTTCTTCATATAGGCAACGCAGCCAGCGTGAACTGCGCTCTGGTTCCTCAAACTTAGCAATTTCGAGTAGTAAATCTTGTGGAATAGGCGCAATCTCTGAAGGTGCAGGCTTTCTGTACTGAGTTCCAAGGTTAAATTCTTTTTCTATGATGCGAGCGCCATGCATAAGGAGTCGTGTCAACTGTTTGACCAGTGGCTCTGCCTTTACCTCTGTGATGAGGTAATCCACATTTTCAACAACCGCAGTGTATTGATAGAGGAAATCCAAACAAGCATGGGCAAGGTCTTCGTCATTTAGCAAGGTCCAATCAATAATGTTTTGTACAGCGGATGCTGGCACACCCTTAAGGAGATTATTCTCCTCAAGATTCATTGATATTCTGCTGATAGCTCTCAGGGACGTCAAGATAGCGCCTCGGTCGTGTGAATCCAATTGTGCGAGGAGTGAAAGGTAAAGAGGATCTCCGACCTCAAAGTGAAGATACTTGGTAAGCTGTTCGGCGATGTCTAAAGCGTAGTGTTTTAACTCTACAACAGTGTCGGAATTGGGGAGGTTCAAGGCAATGGTGAGAAAATCTCGTAGAGGTGCAAGTTCAGATACGTAGAAGGCGTTTTCCTCTAACATTACCATATTTCTCATTGTTAATGCTGCCTCGTTGATCTGAAGAAGAGTATCACTGAATTCTTCGGTTTGAATATTATCATCAACTGGTAGCTTAGCTAAATGTTTGATTCTTTCCAGTATGTCCGGTGTGCCTTCCAGACCGTTGATTGTGTCAGTGGTAGATATCATGTCGCCATATTCTGTGTAGGATATCTGCCAGTGGACATCGTAAAATAATGAACTCACTTCGAGCATCTTCTCGATCAGAGCTTCGGCAAGACCTGGAAATCCCTCAAATTTGTATTTGTCCCCACGTTCCATGGAGATTTTAACCAGATGGTGTAGAGCGTAATCTTGCTCATCTTTGATGCCTGATCTCAGAGAACAGAGACAACGAACGTAGATGTTAGGTCCATCAAAACCAGCTTCGCGAATCATTAGTACCCACTCTTGAGACAGAATAACAATCTCAGAGGAAACATTAGAGAACTTACTGCCAGGTAACATCATTCCCCTTGGAATCGCATTAGCTTTGGCACCTTCTGCGGCTGCAGCTGCATCCTTTAATGCTTTCTGGCGTCGCGCAAACTCGATAGGATTATTTCCAGGTGTAATTATAGGTCGCAGTGTCAATGGCATCTGGAGTCGAGGTTCGTAATTTGTAACCGCGAGAGACATATTTTCGGTACCAGAGGAAGGGTTATGTGAGAAGGGACCACCAACTCGTGGCATATGATGTTGATGCGAATGTGAGGGTGTTTGGTGTTGAGGTAAGTGGTGCTGTGGAGTTGGTGGAGGATGAGAAGTCGCAGACGGATGTTGTCGAACTTGTCGAGATGGTTGAGTATCGGGTTGAAACAATACCCGCTGTGGAGGAGCTTGTCGTAGACCTCGAGTCATTCTGCCTCCAGATCCAGGTGTCTCTTCACTTCCATTTCGATCGCGCACAGGTGTACCATCATCACCAGAAGCCTCCGAATTCTCAGTACCAAGCATGCCCGTCTCTCTGCGAATTGAGGGTCTGAAATTCTCCATCGTCCGAAAAAGAAGCCCCCCTCCTTTAGCGGTCGTATCTTCCAGGATTTCACGGGGAGGTGGTACCTTGCCATGGTACGTTGAGATTTCATATGCGGCGAGGTATTTGTAATATGTTGTTTTGAGACTAAATGCCAGGGCAGGTAAATTATTAGCTCCCAAGTTGAAATCCGAACCAAGCTTTCTCCAGGCAAGTTTTTCATCGCTAACTTTATCGTAGCCACCGCGCTCAATTACAGTATTGTAAAGGTGCAATAAGTCGATTGTCTTAGTTCCAACTCGTGGTTCAGGATCGAAATGCGTGCCTCTCTTCTCATGATAGACTCTAAGTTTTGCGATAAAATCCTCATATTCGGGAGTATGAACGATTGAGGTATCATGGTGAATTACTCTTGGGGGCGCCATTGTAATATCCTGCCATGCGATATTTATGGCGATCCAACGGTTGTCCGAAAAGCTTCTTTTGATGCGACAAATAAATCAACGCGTAGAAATTGCGACGGCGACGCGATCGGTCGTTAGAGGTTGTGAGCTCCGGATTGACTTTTGGGTGAGAAATGTAGGTACACCCGAAATTTAAGGTATCAATCATTTCACTTGACATGAACGCTAGGTAGAGGACCGTGCGTTGTCTGGCCGGAGCTTAGTGGCCTGTGGCATGACAGTTGCCATGGCCTAAAATTTGATGAATCTATCTCTAACTTTGTCCGTACCTTCACTGACAACAAACTGTTTTCAGTTCAATTTCATGACAAGAATTTGATTGGAAAAGACAACCATCTGAAAGGAATTCATTCAAAATCGGTTGATACAGGGACAGCGACACTGATATGACCACCATCCTAAGGCTGTCAATGTCACCATTACTATCATTCAAACATTGATCTCAGACTGACAAATTCCTGTTACTTACTTCCATAGTCTTTATCATCCGAAGGTTCTCTATATATTATCCCTGTTCTGTTCCTTCTATCTTATCTCCTATTTCTCCATTCTTTCCTCAATACATCATCTATGCAGTCATTGTCGTTTATTTTCCTTCATATATCCTTAATTTCATAGTTCGAGATGTCTCGTTTCTTCTCTCAAAAGTCTCTCACTTTCTCACAATTGCAACTGAATTCGGCCGTTGTTATTCCTCTTGTCAAGTTCTCATGCTCTTTAACCCATCAGGGTGATACCGCAGGTGCTCAATGGACTCATTACTCGAGAAGTGATCTTGAACTTGTGATTCAAGAGGTGCAAGTTAGTAGTTCAGTGAATGAAAAGCACTTATTGATGAAAGTAGTGGCAGGCGCTGAGTATCTGGTATGTGGTAAATCTTTGTGCAAGGCTTTCAATGTTGTAACACCTTTCAAGGAAGAACAGAATTTAAACGATATCGTGAGGGTTTACAAGAACTTCGTTTTGTCTCCAGGTAGCGAGATTCCAGTGAGAGTAGTGGTCAAGCCTCCACTTCTCGCATTGCGTTACCCAAAGCTTGACGATGTAAGTTAAGAGCGCCGCAAGCTTCTTTGTCCCCTTTCATAGCAGCTGACATTAGTTCTTTAGGTTCGTAGGTTGCAATTCAGGTTTCGTGGTGACTCAGAGTTCAATCAGGTTCTCAATATCTTGACAAACTTGGGTTTGACGGCAACAGAAAGTTTGTCGTCAGGGCTTGTCTTGCAATCCCGTCCACCAACTGCAGACTCGACGTCTTCGGGAATATCTAATGGACATTCTTCAGCTGTAGGTTATCTTCCTTTAACTCCAAGCAGCGAATTCAAAATTTCCATGCGGCCAGACTCAGCTGGTTCTATACTTCAGAGACCGAGTAGCTCGTATACTTTCCAATCCGACGATCATCTCTACATCAGACCACAATCTGCCATGTCCATATCTTCATCTATGCCTCAGTCTAAGCCATCTGCCGAGCCACTCAATAGAGCGCAATCATTATATGTTTCTCAGTTCGAGCGAGAGGTATGTCCTGTTCTTTCCATTTTATGTTATTTGGTTTTAATCTTTCAATAGCAACGACAAATTCAACCCTCAAACTCTGTATTAAATACCTCAGATAAGGTGCCTGCAGGTGGTGATTCATATGTGAATCGAATTTTGTTGCCAAAGCTAGAAGAATCCCAACGTCGGTTCTCTACCTCACCTTTCTTCGAAACACAAAGGCAGCATTGTCTACCCGATAGATTGACTTCGTTCTCTTCGGTCAATGACCCACATAATTCAAGAAACAAAATACATGAAACGGCAATCGATTTCTTTAGTCCAGTCGGAGATTTTTCATTGCCTCGTTCGACTGAGTATCCGTTCTTCGGTGCACCAGGAAAACGCCCAATATCTCTTCCAGCCGAGAATGATATTTGCCTGGGCCTTCCTATACCACCAAAGCGACAATTACCATTCGCGACCGTGAAAGATCCTTTAAGATCCAAATCTGTATCCGTAGCTGATACCAGTGGACCAGTTCAAGCTCCACAACAGCGAAAGCGACCACTTGAAGAGTTCGTTGGGCAAAACCTGTCAAATGGGAGTATCACGGCTGCTAAAAAGCCAGCAAAGAGACGTGTTGCAAGTCGCAAGGGTACTACGCATCTACCAGAAATTAATGGCCTATCAAGTAAAGCTTTTCCTTCAAAAGACAGTTCAGCAAGTAGCACCCCTGACATCCCAATGAAGACAGCAAAATCGCCTCCTCTTGAAGCCAAGAGCATTGCAACACCAATGGCATCAGATGCAACTTCATCAAAACTGCAAGCAGAAAAAATTAAGGCTAGACAGCAGTCTGTACCAACACTCAAAATTCCCATAACTCTAAAAATGGTGGATAGATCTACTCAAACTCAAACTCTTTCAGGTCGAGATCACACAGCGGCTCTCAAACCTGCCTCAAATATCCCTGTCGTAGACCTTCAGTCAACACGACCTATAGCCTCTGTAATACAGGACGATCTGGATCTCGTTGTGTCAAGATACAGTTCGGGCTCGCGGGTAAATCTGCCGCCAAATTACAACGATCTCCCCAATGACGAGCGGCATAAAATGCTCAACGATTTTATCATCAAAAATTTAGAGAATGATAACTTTCTCAAGTTAGCGGAGGATATGGATGTTTCTTGGCGTAGGATAGGTCTTACAAGATAGTTGAGCTTTGTTAGGTTAGTGTGTCAATAGTCATTGGTGGAAGAAAACGGCATTTGGCTATTAGATGGATTTGATGCTTTATTTTTGCTGGGTTCGGGTACCACAAAGTACGGTTTTATAATTGGCTAGATATCTGGAAAGCTGTGAATAATTGAACACTACAGCGCTGATAACCTTTCGCTAATTTTATAGAATTACACAACAATACACAAAACTCCTCTTCTGTATCTGAGCCCAGCCCAAGTGTGCGCCGTTATATAATATACATCGTGACGACCTTAGTAGCCTCAAGATCGCTCAATTCCCTCAACCATTCCATCACCATTCCATCACCATTCCATCACCATTCCATCACCATTCCCCACCAATAGCGTATCGAAAGACTCGTGTAAAAAGTTTCCCTCCTGTCATACCCCATAATTGGGCCGCTCCCTATACGTTTAGCGTTTATACCATATAAGTATATGAGTGAGAGGAATCTCATATAGTCAAATGCTGACTTACCGCATTCAATGAGACTCCTGTGAACATTAAAGTAATGAAAACCCTTTCTGCGCCATTACTTCCGTTTGGTCGCTCTGCAGCAATCAAATGCCGATTTATAGGTCGATAATTTGGTATTCGATACTGATCTCGAGGCCAGGATGAGGGATTATTAACGTTCTCTGGTATATTTGAGGTATTCGGTGGCACTATCATATCATTCATTCCCCTATCGTCACCAGTGTGATGAATGTCATATTCGGCCAGTGTCTGGCGGGAAGAGATAGTAATGGGATTATCCGTTATTGTGGCCGACATTCTTCTAAAAACGAACAGAACGAAGTTATTGCTGCAATAGAGATTGTTTCCTGGGAGATAACGACAGCTACCCAAGTATTTTTCGAATTAGTCTTCGGAAACTTGAAACACATCATATCTCTTGAGCACTGAATTTCGGAAATTTCGGGGAAACTCATCTCCACCCTCCACATTCCGCTAACCCCTAGCCTCTCCCCGCATCTCGGATGGGGAGTAGACGATTCCCGTAAATTTTATGATATCCATACTGAATTCAATTTGAGATGTATCATTACATAACCCCAAAAGAAATTTGTAACATTTTGCAGTACCGGTATCAACATGGCAACATTCGGCATTGACAATCTACGAGCATCTGTAATTGATGGTAGATCTGACAACGTTAGATACAGACAAAATGAGCTTCAGAGTCTCCATAAAGTTCTTCGAAACAATGTCGACAGGATTATATCAGCAATCTCAGAAGATCTCTTCGGCCACGTTCGAAAAATCGATACTGAAGCCCTATGCGTGTTTTACCTTGCTTCTGACGTTATCCGGAAATCCTATGAAACGCTCAACTTCAAGGAATCGATAAGCAACGAATATAAGGTTGCTAATGGTATAGATTTCTTGTCACGTAAAATTGGAAAGGGATTGGTCGTCATTCGGCCGACGACGCACACAGGATTTTACTCAATCATATGTCCGATAGCAATTGCTATCGCTGCCGGGAACTGCGTCTGTTTAGAGGTACGTGGAAAAGACATCTCTTAATGGATACCAAACATATACTGAAAGATGACTAGCTTGGGGACACAACTTCAAAAGTTGATAGCATCTTGAAAGAATTGTTACCCCAAGCCCTAAACAACGACACATTTTACATCTCATCGAGTACTCTACGAGACTCCTCGATCCTCGAATCGGCACTACTAGTCGATCAAACATGCAATTCTTCGACCCCGAACATCAATCAACTCATCTCAAGGTCAACAGATCGAGCAATTGCCGTTGTTGATCGAACAGCAGACATCGAAAGTGCAGCAGAATCTATTGTCACTGCTCGATTTTCTTTTCAAGGAACTTCGACATATAGTCCCGATTTAGTCATTGTCAATGAATTTGTCAAAAGCGATTTTGTAGAAGCTTGTACGAGATATGCGAGCAAATTCTTTTCCTCTAATAGCAGTAGCAAAAGTAGACAGAACGATGGAGTTTCTGCCACCAAAAAGGCTCTTAAGGATGCTGAAAACAGAAAGCAAATCTCAACCTTTGGATCCAACAACTTTGTTCTTGTTGATGTTGTGGATAGGTAAATATGACAATGCCTATGCTTGTTCCCAAAAATCAAAACATCAGCTAAGATAATCCAGGGCATCGACCATTACAGAGATGAAAATTAGCGGCTGCCACCTACTAATCATGGGAACTACAAGTTTAGTGGATGCTATCATGACGCAAAAATCAAAGTGAGTTCACAAAGTTCCGTCCAAGACTCTAGAATAAAGTACTTACAAAACATTTCCAGATCTCCATTACTCGCCTTGTACGTCTTTTCGGACCAGTCAACCGCAAAGTTTCTCGCTCAACATTTCAATGCCAGCACCAGTTACGTGAACCATATTCCACTGCACCTTCTCGTTGGACCTGCTGCTCCCTCAACACCACTTCCAATTCCTGCGTTTCACAAATATAGCGTGGAGATGTTTTCATCTCCGTGTCCACAATATATTGCTCTTCCGCCCGAAGATTTCTTGCTTCTTGATAAAGTTCTTGCAGGGGGATCAGGGAGTCATGAGCTTCTCAAAAAGACTAGAAACATGGCTGTAGAGGCACTGCCGGAAACGGGTCAGGCTCCTGGTCATGCCATTGGATTTTTTGAACAAGGGATTATGTTGGGTGGTGGTTTATTTCTGTCGGTTGCTGTCCCGACTTTGGGATATATATCTTGGGTTGGAGGGAGATCTGCATGGGGTATCATTTGGAGGCTGTGGGCGGCTAGAGCTTGAGTGCTTTTGGGATTTGTAAATATGAGCTTGGTTTGTGTTTAAGGATGTTTGCTTAGATTATTTCTGTTGGTATCAACTTGGTTGATAAGTGTAAGTACTTTAGTCTATTATGGTTGTATTCGTTCTTGATCATTATTTTATCTATAGGAAGCTAGTACTTGATATAGGGAAGCGCTAGCGCGACGCTAGCTAATACAGTGCCCTCTTTGATCACATGATCGATGTCCCGACAATTTCATTACCCAATTTAATCCTTGGACGTAAAATGCCAGATAACTCCCTATCTATAGTCTATAAAGAAGTGTGAAAAAGATCTCGTCTGTTAGGCTCCCTAATAGCCACTGAACCATTGTAGAGGATGCTTCCTATCAATAGCTTGGCACAACCCTGAACACTGAGGAGAAGCTATTCTATGGTGTTTAGTTTTCCAATACTGAGCAACAATATATGGCAGTGTTATTCTATGGTGTTGAAATTAGTAGAGTTGAACGAGGAATCTTTAAATTGGTAAACACGCTACTATATACATAAAAATAATATGACCAAAAGAACCCTCATATTCCCCCAAATGCACTAGAAACCCTAAACTTTGCCCATTATCCTCGAATTCCCAGAATCCCAGTTTCCAAAAGTATACTGACTATTACACATATTTCTCAGCTCCCAGTCCTCTGCCCCCATCACAGCAGCAGTACCCCGATCCTCAAAATCTCCACAAAGCCCTGCCACAAACATTGCAGCCATAAAATGATCATCTGTGGCATGCGCATCACGATATTTAGGTAATTTCATCAACATTGTCACTGCTCTTCGCAATTCTGGTCCAGAGTTCTTGGTCATTGCATCTTCGAATTCTTGGCGAAATTCGAGCATTGCAGCATCTGGAGGGGATTCCATGGCAAAGTTGTCTGTAGGGGGTTGTGGTTAGATCTTGGAGATAGACGGTGATGTTAGAAGATTGATTTTGTACCTCGATACATTAACATCTGAAACCAATTATTTCGATACAAATTATGTACCGCACCTCCCGTCCCAATAAAGAGCACATCCTCTCTTCTTAACGGTCGTAGCGCAGCTCCTACCTTAGTATGATAGTGAGCATCGTATCTTGCGTTCATAGAAATGATAGTCGTTGGCGGGCATCCATTCGGGAACATTCGTATGAGAATTAAATAGGTATCATGGATCCAATCAAACTTATCATTGAGTTTCGCTTTGAACCCATTCTTCCGCAAAAGTTCAACACAGCGAGTTGCCATGGGAATGTCAGGATTTAATTTGTATGGTACGTATTTTGAAGGATGCACGTAGGCTACTGGAGATTTTCCGGGTGTGGGATTCGAGGCAACTTCGATTTCGTTGCCGAGAGTTGCCCAGTGTGCTCCCTAATGAGTGATTTAACAAATGCTGGATACTGGAGGTTATTCGAGGACGTTTTGCTACTGACCATCATTACCACGTGTTTTATCCCATTTGCTAGAGCTTCGTCGCCGCATTTTTTCCAATATGTTGCACTATTGGATTCTTCCCCAAGCATCATTGTGGAGCCATGAGAGAAGAAGTGAACAGGAGTCAAATTCGTCACTGGCGCCATTTGTACGGATATCTATTTTTTTCTCGAAGCTGATTATAGTATTTGCCGAATTCGACATGAATTCTTGTTGACTCAGTCGTTTATGGATTTCTATGAATTTGGGGTCAATAATGAACATAAGTCCCGGAAATGCGGACTTTGAAAGCCAAAGAAGTGGGGCCGGCATGCTGTCGATCAAAATCTTAGGCTATATGAACATACGTTCCTTCCCCGCACATTACAACCTCCACTACGGCAAGTCCGGTTAAAGCAAATCGCCCGCTTACCCCTCAAACTATGTAAGCCCAACCTGGAAGAGGCCGAGCGGTTGTCGAATCTGAAGAGGGACACTGAATGAGATTAAAGAGATCAGATCTATCCGCATCCAACCCCACCTCCACCTCCACCTCCTGAACTCCTTCAACTGTCATTGAGAGCAGACGGCAAGCATATGGCTACCTTCTTGCGCTAGATATGTCGGACCATGCAACTTTTGACAACGGCGGTGATGCACTAAGCATTCTAATCGATGCGGCAAGTTCAATTGGGGCCGACCGACAAAAGCATCCGGGATTCGCTCGGTCACCGCCGCCGATGCCCCCAGCACCAGCCGTTAACCAATGTCGAATATGTCAACGAACCTATGAACGAGGGGACCACCTCACTCGTCACATGAGGTCACATGAGAATTCTCGACCCTTCCGGTGTCAACGATGTCCAAAGACTTTCAATCGCGTTGATCTCCTCAATCGCCATGTTGCCACTCATGAACGTAATTTGGGTCAAAACCGCCCAGAGATCAGACGAACAGAGAGAGCTGGAAAAGCATGTATAGCATGCGCAACAGCAAAGGCAAAGTGTGAGGAGCAGAAACCGTGCTTGCGATGCCGAACAAAAGATCTTGTTTGCGAAATATCCCAACAATCTCACAAGAAAAGATGCGTTTCGGGTGTTGCGTAAGTTCATCACTCACAAAGCCTCAAGCTTAGACACTACTCCATTGTCTTCTCTATCACCATGGAGGTGTACACTTTCCAATCAACTAGACTACAGTCCGACGATAAAAAGCTTTGACTTTTTGGAATCAATTGAAAGATTCACATTATCTCGGTGGTTGAGATTGATCTATTTCAGTGATTCAAAGCTTCATTATTATTCGAATACCTCGAAATTAATTTGCTAGTCCGGATTATTGAATATTTTAGCCCCCACTTCTCTGAACCCCTTTCACAACTATTCGAAGTACCTAGATGCTGACATACTAGTCGGCATAGGAAAGAGCCACGTGACTCAATTGCGGAACAAGAATCTCTTCCTCAAGATTCTGTGATACAACCTTCGAACATATTAGATCCTATTCTACATAGCATTGATGGAACCGATGATTATACGACCACGAATTCCTATCCGGACTATAGCGCCGGGAATGCAGAAGCAATACTGCAATCTTCTTTTCCCTTATCTGCACTAAACTCGGACAAGGAATCAACGGAATTCAATTTTGTTCAAGATCAACTACCTTTCGATAGTCTTGCAAATGAAATGCTTTTTTTTCCTTCAACAATTTTCAACAATCAGATCTCAGACTTCAGTTTTGAGGACTTTAACTTTCAGGAAGAGAATTTCGAATTCACTCCTATGGCTTCAAAACGTCTTACAGTCGACGAGAGTACTGTCTCTGGGCCACCACGAAAGGTCAATGATTCTAGAAGGGATGTTGCTCGAGGTCATGCAGCATTCGCCCGCTCGCCTTGGCTATGGACACCAGCTTCAACCGATCACATTCTCAGGGATCGAGATAATTTAGCGGTTGATGAAGAAAACATGTCTTTAAATCTCTCCCCTAATGGTACAAGGCCTTATGAACATCTCTCAATAACATCTTCCTTGCGAGACAAGATGTTTCACCTCGTTTCAACTGCTAACAAATATGCGAGTGGTATTCCAAGTTTTCCTTCTTTAGATTTACTGAACTGTACAATTGAAGCATTTTTCTGCCAGCAAAGCAATCAAGACGATAATTGGATTCATACCCCAACAATATATTCAAAAGATGTCCAACCAGAGCTTTTGATTGCCATCGTGGCTGTTGGATCTACTGCCATCTCCTTACCTGCTGTATGGAGAATGGGACTGGCCCTTCAGGATGTAGTAAGATTTAGTGTATCTGAATTGGTAATGTCATCCTTTTGGAATCCAGGAGCCTTGCTAATTCTAATCCAACGCAGTGGGAAAGGGCTAACAGTAATACTCGGAAGCTCCAGCCACTACAAGCCTGGATGCTTTCTCTCGAGCTTGGGTTGTGGAGTGGTTTTCAGAGAAATATGGAACTAGCCGAGAGCTTTTCGCAACCTTTGATCACGGTAAATGATTCATCTTTTTTTTTCTTGGATGAGGTGTCCATTGTTTTAAGGAAAATCAACGATCTAAATTCCTCGTATTATTGAACTGTCGTTTAGGCTACTAAAAACACCAGTCTGGGAAAGAGTCGACATTTGAATTCGGGCTGATTGTTTTAGATGATGCGCCGTGGTGGAATTTTATCAGCCGCTTCAGATTCCCAGAATCTAATACCAAACCAAAATGATACCGGAAAAAGCCTGGAAGCAAAATGGCAAACATGGGCACAAAGAGAATCTTTCAAAAGGTATGTTTGGGTGCACTCATGAATAATACAGCCGGCTTACCCTTCATTCTTAAGATTGTCTCTCAAACTGTTCCAGCATGACACCCGTGCTTCTTTAGCCCTTCAAAAACCCCCATTGATTAACTTTACAGAACTATCTTTCTCAGTACCTGCATCTCGTGAATTATTTCTAGCTGAATCTGCAGCGGATTGGAAGTCAGTGTACATGAGAAAATCTCATTCATCGGTGGTCCCACCACCTCACTTGATCGATATTATGCATAACTCCTGTGGTCTCGAAGATCTGGATGAATCTTGGGACGTAGATCTGTGTTATGAAGCAGCACTGAATGGCTTTTGGGGGCAAATATGGGCAATCGGAGAGTCAACTCGTTTTCATGGTATTGATGGGAACAAAGACTCTGTACATCGGCTATGGATAACTACTCAACAGCGAGAGCTTTATCGTGAAGTCGAGAACTTTCGAGATCGAATTTTAGGCAGAGAAAAAATACCGTCAGGACTTAACATCACAGCCGAATTATTCTTGCTAGCTCTGTGTGTTTCTCCTGATGAATTACAGCGATTCGCTGGTAAATCCGGCCAAGAAGCAGCATCTCAGAGTTTGAAATCATTAGAACGATGGTATACAACAGAACGTGCAAGGAGGGCAATTTGGCACGCCGGACAAATCTTTCACTGGGCTTCAATGATGGCTCCGGCTCAGTTGCGGGATTTCTACACCGTTGCCGTCTACTTTGCCAGTCTTACCATGTGGGCATATGGACATCTCTCAAATAGCATCACCCGCGAGAGTAATAATGAGCCAAAAAAGACTCGCGATTCCCCTCAACCAGAGATTAATCTTGTTGGTCCTGGCAGTCGCGAGACTCGGACATTCATATCTAGTGGTCAAGGGACGCCAGTTCTCATTCTGGCACCTCGAAATTCGACGGACATCGATGCTACAACCGGAACGTCTGAAACCGATGACTTCACTTTGAATAATGCAAAGATCCGACTCATTAACCCTAATGAGGTACTTAAGATGGCACGAGATCTTTATCGAAGTAACTTTCCAATTCTGGAGGAACCACTTCCGCCTCTGGTGGAAAATTGTAGTAATTTGATGAGGGATCTTAGTTGTGTTCCCGAAAGTCGATTTTCTAGATGTGCTAGTCCGACAGAGAAATAAGAAACTGGTTTGAGGCACGATTAATTATTTGCTACTGCGCTGGTGTAGATAATTTTGTTCGTTGGGTTGGGCAATGTCTTCGATAGTCTGAACTGCGATTCAACATTAATAGAGTTTCGAATTTTAAATTTATTATACTTGGGGAACACATTATTCGGGAGATGTAAATCATTTAGAGAATCCATAACTTTCGACATTGTTTAGTCTTCTAGTCCAGACTATTGAAAATCTTGAGGTTTAGGGACTAACTATGTGTCTCTCCCTGTATGCTCCTAGGAGATTTGCGGTGTTTACATGCAGGGAATTTTCCCTTGGACAAATACTAGATTATATCTGTAGCTTTATTGATTAGCAAGATCATTATCATTCAAGCAGAGTATCAGACAAACCCAGTATGATGTTATCCGACCTTTCAGGGATTGACCGAATGCCAAGAACGTGAATTTCTCAGGAACATATTGTAACTACACTTGTTTACTCATTGTGGCAGGTGATCCTGCACATCTATCACAAATCCGACATGTGTTTGTACTAAAATAATTCATCGGCGCCATACACTAGAAAAAAAGGGACCGGCCCAGGGTGTGTGATTGCATGAACCCCTGATCAGTTAGTCGCCCGTAGCGTCATCCCGAACGGAAATCTCGCTTCCGCCGTCACTCCCCCCACATTCCGCAACCTTTCAATAACATTCTGCTCGGCATTTAGCTGCAGCCCGACCGAGACTTTGCTAACAATCGAGCTGCTAGTGAGGGTGGTTTTAGTGATAGGAAAGATACCGGACTCTAAAAACACAGCAACTGATGTTTTGAACAAGTACATCTTGAACACCTTGGCCGAAGAGAAATATCAATCATCAGCGAATCAACATTCACGATGACCACCACCAATAAAATTAGAGACATCTTGGAAGTCATTGAAGACAAAGAGAATGGATTGGTATTTGAGAAAAACGTCTCTATTCCATTGAAGGCATCTGATCTTCCAGTGAGATGTAATGTCTATAGACCAATTGCTCTAGAAGGTGCCAAATTTCCTGTTCTTGTGACATATGGACCTTATGGAAAAGACATCCCTTACGATAAGTGAGTACAAGCCATCAAATATACTTCCACATGAATTATTATAGAGTGAACTATACATCCTGACATTGTCTTTTCGAAAGTTTCTTCGCCAAATCCTTCAGCGAGGTCAACCCTGAGCATAAAAGTAAATATAGTGCTTGGGAAACCCCAGATCCAGTATTTTGGACTTCCAAAGGATATGTGGTTGTAAGAGCGGATGAGAGAGGGCTGGGTCAAAGTCCTGGACTCTTAGATACAATGTCTCGAGGCACGAGCGAGTGTTTCTTTGATGTTGTTGAGTGGGCAGCCGAGCAACCTTGGTCTTCCGGAAAAGTTGGACTGTTGGGAATCAGTTATTATGCAGGTATGTAATACGACCGATCAGTTTCTAAGCTTGTATATTCTGTGCTGATATATCATATAGGCAGTCAATGGCGTGTTGCAGCTCGTAGGCCAAAGGGTCTTGCGGCTATCATACCCTGGGAGGGGATGACTGATTACTACCGTGATAGATGCAGACATGGTGGAATCCTCTCAGATGAATTCATCCGATTTTGGTGGAATAGACAAGTTATTACCAATCAATATGGTCGACCTGGCCGTGCAGCTTCGAAATGGGGTGAGAATACCATTGAAGGAGATTTGGATGAAGAGACGCTTCTTAAGAACCGTAACGACCAGACTATCGATAACGTAAACAATCGTTTTTTGGATGACGAGTATTACAAGTCGAAGGATTTTAATTTGGAGGACATTGAAGTTCCGGTTTTATCGGTAGCGAATTGGGGAGGTATTTTGTTGCATCTTCGAGGTGAGTTCACGGATGTCAAGATTATTTTGATGGTCACTGATGAAAGTTCTAGGCAATGTAAATGGCTACATGTGGGCAGGTTCCAAGTTGAAGTATCTTCGTTTCATTACTGGACGTCACGATCTTCCATTTTACTACAAGAAAGAAGTTGAGATACAGAAATCGTTCCTTGATGCGTTTCTCAAGGATGTCGACAAAATTGGCTGGTCTATCCCCGGAAAAGTTAGCCCCGTCAGCGTGATTCTTCGAAAAGGAGATGTTGGTTACAATAATGCCGAAGCCGAAACCAAATATGAGCGAAGAGAAGAAACACAATGGCCATTAGCAGGAACACAATATACCAAGTTCTATCTCACACCAGGGAAGACACTTTCCAGAGATCCTCCAGCATCAAGTGCGGAAAAAGTTTCATATGATGCGTTGGGAAGTCTCAAAAATCCAAAACTCGTTCAATTCACAAGCGCACCATTCGAGCAAGAAACAGAAATTACCGGGCATATCACCGCACATCTGAATGTATCCCTCTCCCCTTCTCCATCAGCAACTGCTCCGGAGAAAGATATCGACATTTTCCTGACTCTCCGCCATATTTCCTCCTCAGGTGAAGAAATTTTCTACACCGGCACAGCTGGAGATCCAGTTCCACTGACTAAAGGCTGGCTCCGAGTATCTCTTCGTAAAATCGCGGAGAATCATCCGCGGAATCTCCCATACCAACCATATCGCGAATATCGCTCGGTTGATGTTCAGGAAGTCAAACCTGAAACTAGTTATGCAGTGGATGTTGAGGTGTGGCCTACTAATGTTGTGGTAGAAAAAGGGGGAAAGATTGTGCTGGAAGTGAGCTCGGGAGATACTCAGGGAAGTGGAATTTTTGCTCATGGAAATGAGAAGGATAGGTAAGTTTCTTTTTTTGATTGATTCCTTAATCTTCTGTCGTTGTAGGAGAGATATACATGTGCTGACTTTGGAACTATAGATCTGTAGAGAAATTTGCAGGTAAGAATAACATCCATTTCAGTGATGGACAAGAGAATTTCGTCACACTGCCTATTGTGCCGTCAAGATCATAGGGGTGTAAATATACCTAGTTGTCATGTAGCATTTTAAAATCTTAGAATTGAATGTTTCATAGAAATTTGATGCTTCAATTCAGCCGTATAACATTACTTTGGAGAAGCGTGGATGATTAAATGTCAAGTGTCATTAGCCTTCAATATTGCTGTGTATAAAACAAAGTTTGCTGTCTGAACTGAACATGGAAAATGTTATCTGCGATCTCATGCCTTCTTTTATTGAACGATGAGGGCACTTATGTTAGTGATAAGTCTGAGAAATGTTCCTTGGTTATCTTCTATCATTGTATCAACATCCCACGAAGTTGTGTCCCAAGTCACGAGCCTTGAATCAAAATGGTTGATATCGATGATATCCCATCAGTATTATTCTCAATATGATAAGATGAGGGTGCCTATCGACCAGAAGCTCCAAGATTAAGCAACAGTGAATAAATGAATTTCACATAAGATGAGTACATATCCAATTTATGAATGGCAGATGAAACTGGTCGAGATCAACTTTAAAGTTTATCATTGTTTTACAAATCGCATCTATACACAAAACTGTTATCGGATAGAAATCTCCTGTTCTTAAATCGATACAGTTGAAAACCAAACAATGTCCACTGATGATACAGATACACATGAATGATTATATTGCAGAACCATTAATATGATCCAGTTATCTCTTCACGAATCCTTAGCCACTCTTCCTCACTCCATCCATTCCCCCCAAATCCTCCTTCAACTCCTTCCCATCTTCTCCAATAACTGGTTTTGCCTCGGTCAGAACATACAGCATTCTAGCCCACTCTGTCTCACTACAGTTTCTCCAAGCATGAGCCGTAGCCCTCTGCACACAAATATCACCTCTCTTCAAGATTTTCTTTTCACCCCCATCCAAAACCAACTCCACTTCGCCCTCGATAACCACCCCGTAATCCAAGCTCGTAGTTCTATGCATCGGTGAGAGAAGCCCAGGTTCCATATCCACAACTCGAAGGACGGTGCCCCCTGGAACCATTAGGCCTGGTGGAGCAGATAGGTAATTCGTGTAGCTGGATATGTCTTTGTTGGAGCTCATATCTACTGGAAATTCCGATGTGCAGTATCCCAAAAAGAGATTGGCGCCTTTAGTGGCGGTCCAAGTAGAGTCTGAGGAGAGGGAAGAGGATATTATGGCTTTGCCGTTACGGTCATGGTCGGTGATATGTCGGGAAATATTGGGAAGGGGACTAGGCTCTACTGCATTAACCATTTTGGCGATCAAGGAGTATAAATTTCGATCTGGAAAGATGAGTGAGGTATGTTGAGATAAAGAATTGGAGATAGAAAAGATTGAGTATCGTTAAGTGTTTGTTGAAATTGTATCGTGATATTACTTCTGTAGGGCCAAGGATGGATGAATGGATGCGTGAATAAGTATTACCTACAAGTAAGACAAGTGCCGCAAAGAGGAACAAGATAGTTCAATTATAAATTGTCTAGGTTCCACCCTCTATTCGAGATGCTGCCGGGATCACGATAGTCTTTCCGTGAATTTTGCATCCCGGTTTTTAGTAATCAGAGGAATGTTTGCATGTCGCAAAGATTATGTGGGGCCGAGTGGAGGGTGACGATATAAAAGGCACAACAACGAAACTGCCGGTGGGTGCGGGGCCCCATAACCGGGAGTGAATCGTGATATCCGAGAACGCATACAGAAATTGATCAGAATTCTTGATGTAGGCTCTAGTCACGCTACAAAAATTAAAAATAGATGCCCGTGTCCCGGCGGGGAAGCCAGAGGACGGACTTCAACGGAGATTGTATGTCTATGAATGACAACATACATATCTTCAATGTCTCATTTCTTGTGAGCACATTGACGACAATCATTAAATCTCACACCTAGCAATACCAACAAGCGAGCTCACTTCCGAAGCGTTTTGATCTCCTTACACCAGGGGACCTTGAAATTAACGATGACTACCAACGACAATATCAACGATCAATACAAACCTTTAAAGGTATTGATAGCAGGTGGTGGGATTGGAGGCCTATCGGCAGCAATTTTCCTGCGGCAAGCAGGACATATTGTGGAAGTGTGTACAAGTACCTGAATTCTACCCAAGAT
Source organism: Botrytis hyacinthi (assembly GCA_004786245.1). NCBI lineage: Eukaryota > Fungi > Ascomycota > Leotiomycetes > Helotiales > Sclerotiniaceae > Botrytis > Botrytis hyacinthi. Next base: position 27,410 of record PQXK01000267.1, on the reverse strand, counting down.
ACCGAGACTAACTAGTAGATAGATTTTTGAACAGTCTCGCTTCGCATCTGAAACTGGTGCAGCAATACACATTCCCAGTAATGTGAATGGTCTGTTAAGAAGATTTGGCATGATACCAGAGGATCATGGCGCCAATCAGACAGAGTGGGTATCGGAGTATCGACCGGATGGGGAATTGGTATTTTCCAGAGATGTGAGAGGTCTGTCAAAGGTCTTTCCATACCCTTGGCAGTTGATACACCGAGTAGACCTTCATAATGCACTGAAAGATATTGCTACTTCTGAGAAAGGTAAAGGAATACCAGCAGTTCTGCACACTCGAAGCAGAGTTGCGTCTGTTGATATCGAAACTCCTTCTTTAACGTTGGATGATGGATCTACGCACACGGGCGATTTCATAATCGCTGCAGATGGCATTCATTCAAAGATCAGATCTTTACTATTGAAGGATCTTCCACCGCCAGAACCATCTGGAACCAACGCTTTCAGATTCTTAATTCCAATCGATGAGATTCGAGCAGATCCTAAGACAGCACATTTCGTTGAGAAATCTGGGCAGCTGCTTCTACTATACGGAAAAGATCGGAGGATAGTTGCGTATCCATGTAGAAATAACACTTTGTTAAATTTTGTGGCGATGCATCCGGAAGAAGAAACGGAAGCTAGTTCAGAAGAGTGGAGTCAAAGCGCGTCCAAAGACTCCCTTTTGAATTGTTACACTTCATATACAGATGATGTTCAAGCTCTGCTAGCCAAGGCTTCCCCTGAAGACATCAAGCTATGGAGTTTACTGGATCACGAGGAAATGGGGAAAAATAATTGGGTTCACGGAAAAGTGGCGCTTCTTGGAGATGCAGCTCATGGATTTCTTCCACATCAAGGACAAGGCGGTGCTCAGGCAATAGAAGATAGCGCAGCAATCGGCGCTTTGTTTCCATTTGGTACTCAATCGTCTGATGTTCAGCAGCGTTTGAAGCTTTACGTTGAAGCCAGATATGATCGTGCTACACTCGTACAAGATTTCACTCGCCAAGCTGCATTTGAAACTCCTCGAGGAAAGCATGGAGGAAAGGTTATAGATCCCATGCAGTTCATGCAAACCAACCTATCCCATGATGCTTTCGATCATGCGCATGGAATCTTGATTCGGCATTTGAATAAAAACGCTTTGTATCGGAGAATGCCAATGTCCTTTGGGCCTAGCCCAGGTCCAAGACAAGACCTCAAAGGAATACAACGAAAGCCCTCGAAGGCGACATACAAAACAAGTTATATCACCTTTAAAACATACAAAAGCTATTTATTGACTCTTTTGCCATCCGATGATTTCCGAATTGGTACGGAAGGTATGTGGGCAACTGCCACGTTCTCTGTTACACGCTTGGAGAATCTAGAGTGGCTCGGAGGTCGGGGGTACTCAATGCTGGGGCTATATGTTCATGATATCGTGCATAAGAGTTCCTCTGATAGCTATTCTGGTGATTCGGCTGAACTCAGAGGTGATTTTCTGCCAGTTCTCTTCGAAAATATGGCCGATCCAATCATTACTGGCCGAGAGGAGTTAGGGTTCTCGAAGGTATTCGCAACATTGGATCAAAAAGCTAGCTCGGAATCATCGTTTGTATTGAGTGCTGGTTGGGAAGGTACTGAGTTTTGTCGCCTAACCTTGGATGATTTGGAGGAGGCTCCAGATGCTGAGTCTGCTCTACGAAGTCCAGTTTTACACTATAAGGCCATTCCATCAAGTATGAAAAAGGGCCAAGATGCGGAGTATGCGACAACTTATCCTTCGATACCGACAGCGGAAGGAGAGAGGAGATGGAAAGCCGGGAAGGCGGAAATCGTATTTACAGACCTGGAAAATGGGGAACTGGATATGGCGTTCCCAACTTTGGCTAACATAATCAAGGGATTGAGGGGTATCAAAATTTTGGAGGTCATAAGGTCGGGAATCCAAGCTTCAAAGTCTTAATTCAATCTGTCATTTTTAGTTATTTGAAGTTATTTGTATCGGAGTCTCACATTGCTCGTAACTCGGGAGAGATATCAACGTCATCTTTTATAGAATGAATACAATTATCACATTCAGGATGATTCTCTTCTATACACCAACTCTAACTGGTACCGCAAAATTCATTTGAAATACTTGAGTAAACAGATCGATATACAGATAAAAACCTACGTTGCTTCTGCAAGGCGCTTAGTTAGAGAAATATTACATCACCTTCACAACAACAAGTCTAATATATAACTTATCTAATGTATCTTCAGGTCTCTGAAGCTGAGATATTTATAAAAATCAGAGAGAAATAAAGTATTTGGATGATTAAATTATCAACTGAGTAGGTAAACCTGATTAGCTGAGCTTCAGGTTGAGCAGAGATTGCAATAAGAGAGATAATTCATTGAGAAGAATAAATTATGATAGAGACTAGCATTGAACTTATTTACGTGATCGTTACCCCTGTGTACTCAGCGCACAATGAAGCGATGTGTAGTATGCCCACCATGAACTGTGTAGCAAGACGATCCAGCCACGGATTGCCATCCCAGATTCACCCCAAACTATCTTCAGCCCTTTATTGGGAGCGTAATCTGAACTCCTTATGTTGCACATCTGAGATGTGGATCTCTATCTATAGAGCTTCTAAGCTTGCTCGGGAATTGTTTCCATCTGTTGGTTAGCACTTCTTTGGAAGCTAAATATACCAAGCTTTGTGCGTGTGATTTGAATGCTTCACGTTGCATGTCTAAATCAGGCTCTCTATTTATAGAGCGGCTGAGTTATCTGTACGATTAATTATGAGTCAAACTTCTCATGTTGCATATATGAATGAGATCCCACATGAAAAGGAGCGAAACAAGACATCTCAATTACACATACTATTCTCTAAACGTCGCTTGATGTATAAAAAACCTGACTCTGCACGTTAAATTGGGGTTCGCAGCGTAAATCGCAGACTATTCTGAAAATGTGATCTGAAATTTGGGGTTGTCCATTTACATAAGAAGCCCGAGTCAGGATCTTGATCTATTCCAAAAAAACGTGACTGACTCCCTCATGTTGCATATCTGGATAAGAGATAACAGATCCATGACACGATTGAGTTCACTATGTTGCATGTCTGGATGAGATCGATGGCACGATAGAGTTTTGATCGCCATTAAAGTGATACAATACAGCATAGTTGAGGTCATCATGGCAAGGATGAACCAACTGTTTTATGACATAATTGATGCATGGAGGATGAGAAATGATTTGACATGGATCCATCCAGTCCGTTCACTGGCTAAAAGCGAATAAGCATGAATCAGTTAGGTCGATTATTATGAGTGAAAGTTTTTTAATCGAGGTGCTGAGCTGGATGCGGCGTAGATTCTTTTAAGGAAGATTTCAAGAAGTCAGTACTGACACAATACATCCACGATTGGGTGATAAACTCCTCTACTTTGAATGACGAACGTTAGGTACAATTGGATCTATTCCTCACAAGCTATTCATGGGTAAATTTATACAAGAGGAGATCATTAATTCACTACATATGAAAGCCCTCAATGCTCGATGACGCAAGCATGTTTCAAACTTTGATAGATGATTTAAACGATCGACATCGTTTCCACGAGGCCCAATGCCTCAAGCAATCGTACTGATCAAATCTCTATTACTACCTTACTAGATGAAAAGGGACGCTAGCTACCGTAGCCAAGATCATATCGTAAGATGTTCATACCTAAGCTCGCTGGGTAGACGTTTAACTTTCGCTAATTTTAAGCGGGTCCAACGAGATGCCTAGAGCAACAATTCTGTCGCTGAGTCGAGCAAGATTGCAATGATGCAAGATACGTTGCCATCATATGTTATGAATCTTCTCAAGAAATTAAATCAAACATCAGTGCTATGCGATATTCACGTCTGCTAGTTGTCTTATCAGACGTTCCTTCAAGACTCGAGGCACTAATACAAGAGTATTCTGAACGAAATTTCGACAGTAGTTGACACATGTCCTCATCATAGTAAAGCAATTGAAGATTCTTTACGCGTCTGAAAGGGGGCTTATAAGGAAGAAACTTATACTAGAACTTGATTGCCGTTCTGATCGCTTACTTCGCATCAATCACACTTATTTTAGCAAATGACCTATCCATTTCGTTGCATGTCTGAATCCACCTGCCAAGAGATTAGAGAGCCAACTAACTTCCTACTCTATTTCTAACTCGCCATATTTGGCCTATCAAACTTCAAGTAGATACAAAAAGACATTGTGTTGCATGCCTGAGTCCACCTGTCAAAAATTGGAAAGTCGACTAACTTCCCCATCCACTATCTTCCACAGAGGAGAGTGCTAGCCTAAATAGGCATACGATGTATGATTAGAACGACGCCAGAGCCTTTAGGGGTATAGCTTGTCCAATGGTAACCAGATCCATTATAATAAAATCAATTTTTCCTCCACCTATCAAATTCCAAATTGAATTATTACAGTCTGTTGTTGCATATCTGAATCTACCTGTCAAAAGATTAGACAGCCAACTAACTATATCTCAATATCTCTGGCCTATTAGACTTCAAGTAGAAACAAAATAGTATCCTGTTGCATATCTGATTCCCCCTGTCAAAGAAATAGAAAGTCGATCAATTTCCTATCCACTCTTGCACCTATCAAATTGCAGATTCGATTATAGCAGTTTTGTTGCATATCTTGATCCACCTGTCAAAGAATTGGGAAATCAACTAGCTTAGCACAATATCTCTGGCCTATCACAATCTAATAGAAATACAATAGCAGTATGTTGCATATCTGAGTCCACCTGTCAAAAAATAGACCGCCAGCTAACCTTTAGCTCACTATCTCTCACCTATCGAATGCTAGATAGATAAAATACAGTCTCTTGTTGCATATCTGAAAACAAGTTTCTATAAATAACTTCAGACTTGTATATTTATGTCATACATTGTAGAATCACTTGTAAATCTGAAGAAGTCTGGAAGCATATTTAGCCAATAAGAAGACTTCTAGCTTGCTCTTCGTAGATAAACTCCTTCCTATCAATCATACTTCCGAGAGAGGAGAAAATGTATTTTGTTGCATATCTGGAATATCAATTCTATAAATAACTTGACTTATTGAGAGATAGCTTATCGTACTATGTTATATAGATGAAAGATCTGCGAATGTCCTCTTACGTTTAGGGTTGAATATTATTTTGAGCTAAACACTTGCTGGCAGGCATACCCCAAGTGCTATCGTACTTCCTCCAACTTGTAAATCAAAATATTCTGTCTACATGAAGTGATAGCATTCAATTTGAAATATACCTCTTTATACTCACATGGATAAAAGGCACATAAAGTTCAATTTGACATTCAAAAGCTCACGAAGCAAAAACTAATATAATAGCAGATGACCACTACTACATTTTTCTTTTGCAAGTCTTGTTAAATTTCAATAACTCAAGCTTCTTACTAAATTATATGAGCTCCATGAATCTTACAGGGCTTCAGGTCCTCCGAAATACCATCGTAGTTTATATCATCATACAGGCCATGAATAGTATCTCAAAGCTTCGCTTCTCTCCTATCATTGAAAGAATAGTGATCACTGCGACGCTTTTGAGAAAGAAAGGTAAGAATCCTCCAAATTCTGGCAATTTCAGACCTGGATCAACTAAGAATTCTCATATCGCTCAACGTGGAAAATGCGCGAGTCATCAGTGCTGCAGTACAGGGGAAATTTCGATTTCTAACTGTAACAGCTGGCCAAACCTAAACGATGCAATTCCAGAATAGCAATCAATCCAAATTTATTCAAGGAGTCTCATCACCGATATTCGTGTTCACTCGTTGATTTTCAACCTTTCAACCTTTCAACCTCGTCAATTGTTGGATGTGTGAATCAAAGCTCGCTTCATCGAAACACAATCGCACAACAGTACGAAAAGAATGCTGTTCTATACATTATGTCTCATGAGCTGACATCTGTGACTTTTTTGCGTCACTACAGGTCTAACCATGTAGATAATATTTTATTTTATGCTCGATATAGGCTTGTAGATGCTCTCGCCATTCATGCATCTCGAGACGAACTCGTTCTACACACAGCAGAAAATTATCGGAATTGAAAATTCCGGAATTAGAAATGGGTACCGGTGCCTATCTAACCATACGATAGTCTAAACAGCAATTTCATAGATCTGTTTTCTTCTACAGTCGGATTACATGCCAGTACACTTGCTTGATCAACTGTGAATTTCAATAAATGTCCCCACATTTTAGCACAATTATACGCATGTGGATTTTGAGAAAAAATAACATTTCATCGGTGTGTTCGTTGACGTAAATACCTTGGTATTTCTCTGCCACACCGAAGATACTTTTATTTCTCCATAATGAGAACATGCCAATAATGATATAGTTACATATTTGAGCGCAGCGAAACTGTGATCATCAAATGATAAAGATTGAGAGTAGTACCACATCTGACATATTCATTGCCCGTATTTCTCGGAAAAATTTCATTAACATTTCATATTTGAATAGTGTTACACGTCGCAAGTTCCTTGTCCAGTCGTCATTGATTGACTTCCAATGCCACTATTGAGGGAAATTTGTTTGGGCTCTGATTTGGCTGGTATGGGTCTTTGTTTCCAGGTCTATCAAAAATTGTGATGACTACAAAGTCTATTCTGTGCTAGATAGACAAGAGCGTTTTCCAATGTCGCACTTCATTTTGAAGGAATCAACGATTAGCAAAGGCCGGGTCTACTGTATATGTACGAGCTGATAGCGAGTACAGATTTGGGATATGTGTCTAGATATATTTCAATATTCAATTCTGCCTCAAAATTTGTATCTTGCTTGAAAATCCAAACGCAATATATCTATGGACGAAAAACAATTTTGGGTAGCTGTAGAGTAGAGGAGCTTTTCTCTGTACCATTGAAGGTACCTGTGCAAGTATGACTTTATTTCATCTACTTCCGAACCACTTATTACTCAACCCACAACGCCATTCTAATCTCGTGTAACCCGAGATCCGGTTTCTATGTGATGAGGGAAGTATAATGATTTGATCCATCAACGACACTAGTGCCACCCGATATTGGCATTTACTGGCGCCGAGGAATGGTGGGGATGCGAAATGGGATCGTGGGAAGTCTATGGTGAAGTACCACAGTCAAGATACAACTCGATAGAATGAGATTGCTTTGATTCCACACAATTCCAGAGAAACCAAACAAGTTGAGGATGGCAGCTTCACGGCTCACTGGTAATCAAAGCTTCAGTATAGAATGGAAAGAGCGATTGCCTTATTTTGAAGCACCCACAAATGACTATGGAGCCTGTGAAATCCACTCCACTAAAGTTTGGAAATTATCAATTCAAGGACAACAGTACAATTAGTCAGTGGGTATTTCTCTTATGACATAACAAACTGTGAATTATGAATAGATCCGGCTTCTCATTGGAAGACAGAAGCTACTGAATAAACGTTCAATGGTCGTTTGTCACTCACATTTAGTGTCGCACTAGTTCATCGCTTGGAGTAGACTAATTCCCCAACATTCCATTTTGAATTCTCGGAATGTATAGTCAGGATTATGCAGTATGGTTCTTCATGAAATTATACCATAATTGATCTTGATAACCATAATGTACTCCATTCCCTTTCTTCTCGTTTTTGAATCACAGAATTTGACCCAAAATTGAAGGAATTTATCCTATTCTTGGCGTGAGAATTATGTTGGGTTTCAAGATCGCCGTACTAAGCGAGAAAATGAGGGGAGCGTACTAGTAGGACAGTCAACGCTGATGACTGAGTATTGAATTAAAACTCAAATTTCGAAAAATCGACCAACGTCCTGACCAACGGGAAGAAAGTTGGAATTTTCTCAACGTTATATGTTAGATGACACGCGCATTGAAATAAAAACGGATGCTTCGCAAAGTCTTGAGCCCCCAAATTTTCCCACATCTGAATACTTTCTATTCTCACTCGTACAAATAGACACATTTGGTATCACCCTATCACTAAATAATCATTTCTCATACAAAAAATTCAACAATTCCTTACAAGAGCGACAAAACTCGAAGTAGGTACGACCACATCACTTGATGCATATCTGTTCCTTCCCTCTTTGGACTAGACTTCCTCTAACGTTCGAGGTTAGCGTAGAGATTACATATCATTAAACTAACTTATTGAAAGTAGAGCTACCAGAGCACATCAAGAGAGAACTTCCGCACAATTGTTCATCGTCAGCATCATCATCCCCCACAAACAAACAAACAAACAAACAAACACAAAATTTCATCGTTCAAAAAGAAAAAGTCATTGCAGCGCATACAGCTTCAAGAAACACAACACAATCGAACTGCCACAAACAACACTTAGAGTGACTGGCAATCAAAAGAAGAATTTGCAGCTCGATAAAATGGCCGTTCAAAAAATGGTTCAGCGCTGCCACCTAAGCAGCGCCGCGAACTTGTTTGTCAACTCTCACAGCGAATATGACGATGATGGTAAGCTTCCTTGTTTAATAGTATGATCACCACTAATCTTTCAGAACCACTTTCCATGAATCATCCTACGGCTCCATACCACGATGGCCACAATTGGAAATCGGCTACGTCTGTTGCGACGGAGCTCGAGAATCAGAAAGATTCCGCGCTTGAGAATCATTGGCGCATCAGGGCGCAGATGGAATACTCGTTTAAACGAATTGAACTTCGTTGTAAAGTAAGTCATATCTACATATCTCTTTCAATTGGCGCTTTTTGTCACGATGAGAGAATGGGGGAAAGGCTTAATGAGGAAACAACACAAGCTGATGAGTTACTAGAAGGCAAAAAAGGTGGATCAGATACGCAGGGCAAGGAGGCTTGTACAAAGAGGCTCTGCCAGGGCTGCCAATTACCCCGCATACTTGCAGACACCCTTCATTTTGAATCCCACTCCAAACCGCGTTTCCAGATGGCCTAGCCGCTTTGAGAATTCTCACCTCTCCGAGCACACTGGCAGGTTGGGGCTGCCAGTTAATCATGGCCATGAAGACATGAATCAGGGCGGGTTACATCTGGAAACCATAAGAGCAAGCGCTGACAACAATGGACGCAAAGATCAAGAATATTCCCCACAGCTTTACCATGATTATATATTGGAGCACAACCATAATCCCAATAGCCCTGGTGGAATTATGCCCCTTCTTGGATCGATGGCTTTATATTTGTTTGATAAACTACCACACACCATGAGAAGTATTCAACATGTATTATCCAAGGGAACAGAGGATGAGGAGAAGAGGAAAGCCGAGATTAAAATGTGCAAGCTGAAAAATATTTTTCGACGTAATCAGCTCAAGAGAAAACGAATTTCTACGGCCGATAAAAGTGCGAAGAAAGCGCAGATAATGGCCAATCTCTACATGTCATTTAAGAAGTCCCCGCTCGTCCGAGAGCAGATTGAGCAGTTCGAATATATAAAGAAAAGAGGCGGAGAGGATTATTTGGAAGTTAACCATCATTTAAGTGCGGTGCCTGGATACATGAATCATGAGCTTCACAATGAGCGTCTGCAAGGTACGGGAATGTGGAGCGGGATTGGACCTGGAAATGGAGTCAAACGTCAGCGCATAGGCTCCGTATGGCATAACCATGACCCTTATGGCATGCATAGCTCGTTGAGGATGGTGAGTAATGCTAGTAGTGACTTTCAAGAAGAGTACGTCACGAAGACGACTTATCCTCCACCAACTTCGATACATACAGTAGATGGCGGGGCTGAACCAATGAAGGAAGAGTCGATTCCAGAAGACACAGATTCAGACGAGACATATTTCGAGGCAGATTCCGATGAGTGGGAAACAGAGGAGGATGAAACAATGAAGGATGAATAAGGTGAGATTAAGAACGGGTATGAGTAGCAAGAGGCCTCAACCCTGCGGAAAGGTAATGGCTCTGCTAGAGGCAGAAATATTTCGAGGTTTTACTGACACAGTACTCAGTTCTTATTCCCCAGAAATGATCGGGATGGCGTCCCATCAATATGGATTGTACATGAAGCCAGGTCGTGTCTTCATCGAACAAGGGTTGTCTATCGCTTCCGTCCAGATTTTGTGGATTCAATTTCGCAGATACGCTGGCATGTATGCTTCAACGACTTCTTCCATCATTCGAAGCAGCTCTCGGGATTATAACTTCTTTCAGCGCATTCTGGCCATATCGCCTCTCCAAATTGAACGGCAAAAATCTTTATATATCAGAAAGACATATATACTACGACAATTATCGCATATCGCACATCTGTCTCCTAATTTAAAAACGCACACCCCAATATCTCGCGCAGATATCTGAAGTACAATTTCAATCTTTAGCATCTGAAATCGAATCTATCTGCGGCCGGATCGGTATATGTAATGAAATCCAAGCTTGCTTGACTCATTCTCTAATCCCGTTCGATTCCCAAGAATTTTGTACATCAAGACGTCAGTCCAGGGCGAAGATTGGCTTTGATATATACTCTAGCTTTCGAGCAGTCTCTTCAAACATCAATATTCGAAATTACTGAGTACTCAAAATAGTACTTGACAAAGACTTTCAAATTTTGGCTAGCTTAAAAGAAGATTTCAAAATAGCTGCTCGAATTTATTTCTCATAGCATTGGCACAGCGAATTCTCTGTGGCTACGAACTCAGATTCTTTGATCAAGATCATCGGCCGATGAGTTTTGAATATCGAGTGATACAATGCAGATATACCGAATAGCCAGGCGGGTACAAATGCCCAATGCGCAACAGCATTTTCGAACTCGGGCGATTATTAAAAGCTCTTTGATTCTACAAAGAGCTTTCATGCTAGTATTGTCGACCTTGGCGATTTGCCACGAGTCCAACTCAGATTATCTCTGGGTATCATCAATCGAGATGTTGACGCATGAAGCGTTACCTCGGTCCATAACAGCAAGACAAACCAGTTGCTCAGTAACGCTCCCCTCTGACACACCTGGATGTTTACAGAAACTCCAGAGTATTCTTCCACCTTTAGAAGTCCAATTGAGAGATAAAGATGAAAAAAGCGACCATGGTCTGATTGAGAGTCTAATGTTCTTGTTGTCAAAACAGAGACCGGGCACAAAGACTCAAGTCTCGCGGCTTTCAGGATATAGAACGATGTTGGTATCATTTCATCCGCTTAATAGTCGCCCTCTAGATTTCTTTGGAGACTAAGAATTTGTTTTTGAATACTTAAAATATATAATTTGAAAACTATGGTCAAACAAGTTAGAAGAGAACTCTTCTCACGAGGCGTCGGTGCAAAAAGGGATCAACCGTCTTACCATTTTGTTTTGTATATCATTGGTTATATGTTGAAAATAATTTGTAGAATTTAGAAGGAGGTGGAGACTTAAAAGAGAGAGCTGAGTTGGAATGTCGAAGGGGTCAGAATTTGACATTTTGCAAGGTCTATCAAGCGAGGAGGGTTTTTAACAGATCTTGTCATTTTCCTTTGGCAATAGGCGTTTATGTATTTAGAAATCTAGCAATGAGAATACTTTAATACTAGGTGGCAGAATCTTATGTAGTGATAATAAATGTATGAGTGAGATGAATAGAGGAGTGATCGTAGTGTCGAAGTCGTCTAACGGCATGGCGATTGCAAAGCTGACGAGATTGGGATCGTGATAGCGCTCTGTGATATATGTTAGGCACGTATGGGTTGAGTGATAGCCAGGATACAAGGTGAGCCGGAATAGTATGGGAGGCGACATGAAGATAATGGCTCCGAATAAGTTGTGACCTCGTCGAAGATGAAAACAAGTGTTGCGGGGAGAAAGGAAAGAAAACCAGTTGGTATATAATGAACGATCTATAAATCATACTACTCAAAACAGAAAGTGAAGGAACAGCAAGCATGTAAGAGCAAAACAAGCCGGCATCGACTAAGATAACCGGCAACGATCAAAATAAATGTATAGCAGAATGGTATTGATTCTGTAGGATATTTGTTTCTGTTCCTAGGGTCTGGTCCACTAACTATCAATACAGGTAGCGCTTGCTAGTTCATTATTCGTCTTTCGCATCGGTATCATATAATTCCTTCCCAATCGGCTTCCTCGCTCGACTACCATCACCCCCGGGTATCATACAGCACTTCCAAATTAAACTTTGCTCTCCCCGGCATTCTTCGCGTCATCCACGATCTTGTCTTCCGGGGCGAACTTCATGCTCACACTATTGACACAGTGTCTCTCATCCGTTGGTGTCTTATAACCTTCACCTTTAAACACATGTCCCAAATGGCCTCCGCAATTTGAACATACGATTTCGGTTCGCTCCATACCCAAGGTACTATCTGTATGTCTTGTCACGGCGCCAGGAATGTTATCGAAATAGGCTGGCCATCCACAACCAGATTTGAATTTGTGTGAAGCTTTGTATAGAGGGGCGTCGCAGCCGGCGCATGTGTAGACACCGGAGTCGGGCATGTGTTTGTCATATTTGCCAACATAGGGAGCTTCGGTGCCTTGTTTACGGAGGACTCGGAATTGTTCTGAAGAGTGTTAGACGGAGTTTGTACATCAATTGTGCATAAGACCATGGAGGAGGAAGAGTATGGTAGGAGGGGGGCGAGGTAGACTAGGTGGGTGGCAAAGGGCGAGAAGGGAAACTTTACCTTTTGAAAGAACAGCTTGCCATTCTTCGTCTGTCTTTTGCACTGGATAAGACATTTGTTGAGAGCTTGAAGTACCAAAGAAAGATGATAGAAATGGGATGGTTGGCATTGATCTCAGGACAGTTCCTCGAGTGATGGGTTGAAGGGCTTTATATTGTGTTGCTGGAAGGCGAGAAAGGGTATAATTGCTGATTGTATAGAAGGTACGGACGAGAGTTGGGAACGTTGGGATACGCATGAAGGATATTTATAATACTTTTGAGGATATATTTGATATTGAGGTATGACAAATTGGGTGGTATGTAACAGAACAGTGTGCAGGGGGAGCTCAGTCTTATGTGGAATCATTGCTTTGTACGGCCCGCGGGGTTGAACGCCACCATGACAGATTTTTAGCGAAGAACCGAGATATTCCACGGCCACAGGTATTTTGGCAAGGATCGTACTTGGGGCTATGGATGGATTGCATCATGCATCATTAGAAATCCTTAGAAAATGTTGAACTTTGTTGATGTGAGGTTAATGGAGAAAGTACTAGTTTGGTGATGTGGGAACACCATTTTCTAGCGGACTGGGCTCATATGTTCAATCTGCAGCTGCACATCCTGACTTCAGCTCAAACCATACATAAGCTCGATAAGGAATCAGTACCTATGGAATCATCTTTTGGTGTTAACTTCACACACATGCACGGGAAGCAATACAGGATCATTGTAGGGCAAAGATGTTTATTCTCATTAGATGTTATGTTGGAATCAAGACTTGGTGTTCATGAATAAGCAATGCGATATGATATGATGTGATATGATGTAGAGATAGTGATATACACTGAATCATTGTCAGGTTTAGTTAGTCAAAGTTGTTAGCAAGAGACACTGAAAGAATCTAGAGCTACTATTACTACTAATCGATAACTCTATCTTCATTGCAATCGGGTGAATGGAGGGAATATCATCATAGAAATCAGCCCCCAGAAGCAGGTATGGAGGGAACATTTTGAAGTCCACGGGTCCAGATGTTATAACTAGGTAGGGTGTTCATCAAGCTTTGTCGTCGATGTGATATTGAAATATCAAATATACAAACGGCTAAGTTTTATATTGTATTTATCTTTGAAAATCCCTCCAAGATGCTCTTCAACGATGCATCAATAAACTCTAGTCTAACAGAAAACTTGATGAGAGTTTACCATACATAATTAGCTTTGGGGAGGTAAAATTCTTTCTAGTCCATTAAACCACTAGAAGATCCAGCTGATAGAGGCATCAATAACCTGGAAGTGATTCATTGATCTGTCAATAATTCTAGGAGTTTTAGCCCCCCTCCTTCTCATCCTCCTCCTCCTCCTTCCACTATATGCTTGTTGGGTGATAGACCAACGATTACCTGCATACCTACTTGTAGATAGATAGATGTTCATAAGGTCGAGTGTGCAGTAGCCATAAATCAAGAACCGTATTTCATACCTAGGATGCATTACTAAGGTCTCTCCAGCTACCTCAGTGCGTGCGATTACTTCTAGGTATAAATCAATGGCATTATCCAACGAAGCCTTCCGAGGGCGTGAATCGACTCTCTCAAAATGGACAAAGTGATTGGCATAACATGATTACCTATAACCGTAATATATTACGATCCAATTATTCAATTGTCCGATTGCCCAAATCGTTTCAAACGGACCAAACCGTACAAATCTTGGGCCTCTCTCGGTAAGGTTATAATGACTTTGTTTAGTGGGGACGCAAGGCCGAGCAACCTGTTCAGGCCTGTGCTGCGCTTTGTGTGGAATCAAGAAAGCTCCTTTCAGAAACATTTCATTCAATTCCTCAGGACACGCGACATAATCTTCCAAATCATTACATACAATCATTGTAATCGAAGTTCTTTGCCAAAGGAATATTCAATTTCATTTTCAATACATTTCACTTAATTTAGTTTCGCCAGGATGTCGCGCAGGCCAGCAAATCCTCAGGCTGAGCGTATTGCGCAGAACACCCAAACGATAAAGAGTCTTTTGAAACTCGAGTGTAATAAAGTCTGTTGCGATTGCAAAAGGAATAAACGTAGGTTCTATCCATATGCTTCCATCCATTGTATGAAGTCAAGAGCTGATTATTCACTCTAATTCGTTAGATCCAAGATGGGCAAGCTGGAATTTGGGGGTATTCATGTGTATAAGATGTTCCGGAATACATCGTGGAATGGGAACTCACATCAGCCGAGTGAAATCCGTTGATTTGGATTCATGGACAGACGAACAGGTACAAAGCGTATTGAAATGGGGAAATGCCAGAGCGAACAAATATTGGGAAGCAAAGTTAGCCCCGGGCCACGTACCATCCGAAGCCAAAATCGAGAACTTTATCAGAACAAAATACGATTCGAAGAGATGGGTTATGGATGGACCAATTCCGGATCCCTCAACTCTGGACGTCGACGGAGACGATGATATACCCCTTGGACTTGTCAAGGAGAAGCACAACCTTGAACGATCAACATCACAGAGAACCGCCCCACCTAGTCAAGCCCCTGCCCCGATCAGCGCCCCTCCTCAACAGGATCTCTTTGGTGATGATTTCGGACCACCTCCAAGAGCGAGTACTGCCGGTCCGGTACCTGCGAGACCTCCACCAAAGTCAGAGCCGGCTCCCCCAAAGCAAACAAAACCGGCGGATTCCCTCTTGGGCTTGGACTTCTTCGGAACTGAGGCTGCTCCTCCTAGTCGACCATCGAGTACGACACCTGCTCCAGGCGCTCAATCCAGACCTGATTTGAAACAATCGATTCTATCGCTTTATGCATCCGCTCCTCGTCCTCAAGCGCAACAACAGACATCGCAGGTTTCACATGCATCATCTGGATCTTTTGGTGGTATGCAAGCAGCACCCCAACAATCGCCACAGCGTTCTACATTTGGAGGTATGAACGATGCATTTAGCAGCTTAAGTTTCTCAAATGCAACGTCTCCTCCAGCTAAGACCTCAGCTTTCTCCAACTTGGGTAACCTCTCCAGCCACCGATCTACAGGTTCCGGAGCTCAAATTTCTTCTCCACCCCTTAGTGGCGGCGGATTCTTTGATTCAAAGCCAAAAGCAGCCGCTGCGCCTTCTCAAGTATCGCGTACATTCAGCTCCACGAGTGGGTTTGGAGCCTTTGACTCGGCGCCAGGACAATCACCAGCTCCGCAGTCCACAAATGCAAGTTCATCATTAGGAGATCTATTCGACTTCTCCACTCCTGCTGTGCAAAATGTTTCTCCACCTAAGCAAACACTCGCTTCGCCACCTGCTCAATCATCAGTCTTCAACCTTTCAAGCCCTACGGCAACTGCACAAAAATCTCCAGCAGCACCTGCTATGAGCAGCGCTTGGGGCAACACTGACGCATGGGGCTCAAGTGATGCTTGGGGTAGCTCTGCCAAAACTAGTCCATCGCTCACAAAAGCTGCCCCACCTCAAACTAACGCTGGGGATTTTGGTAGCTGGGGAGGTCTTTCGAGTCAAAGTATAGTACCAGGTACTGGAGGTAGTTTTAATACTATGGCTAGTGCCCCAAAGGTGACAGCAGATGATGATTTTGGAGGTTGGAGTAGTGCGGCCCCTGCGCCTGCTTCGAATGCAACTTCTGGAGCTGGGAAGCCTGCTGGAGGGTTCTCATCGGGTGGTGAGGATTTATTCTCTAATGTATGGGAGTGAGGTGAGGATATTACATGGATATAGTACGATGTGAAGTGGGAGATGAGGGCAAAGTTTGCGGGATATATGAACATGGACGGATGGATGGAAAATGACATGAACATAGATATCCTATAAATGACAGATAATTAAGGCGCAATTTAAGTTTGATGCGTTTCTATACAATACTCGCGTATATTCATTTCACCCCTGAAAGCAACAACCAACCATGCTACGAAATATCGCCATGTATCCTGATCCGTTCAACGGTAATAGTATATGCAACCAATAACGCCCATTACAATGCCACAGCCGCAGTTTAATATATCTGCCAATGTCCTGCCCATACATATGATACAATGCCTTCCTTTCGTGCTGTCTCGATCTCTGTTTCTTCCCCTTCGTTCCCATATCCCTCTTCAAGCGCTACTGAGTTTGGACCCTCAATTTCAGATACGTTGCCATTCTTGCGCCTGCATCCTATAAGCTCAAAATTGACCTTGCCTATGCCTTCCAGGTTTAATCTTCCATCTCCCCTTTGCCATCATGTAAAGCATCCGGTCCCTCATCTAAACAAACAGCCCCCATAAGAACCACAAAACCATCACGCACCCAATAATCATTCCGCTAAGTTTCAATATGGCAACTTTATTTCCGGAGGAAGCCATACGGCCTAGACGCGAAGCGGATCCTTTGAGGGACGAAGACATGCTGGAGAAGGTGTCGGACTATTCGTGGGATAGATTAACATTTGTTTGTTGGCTATGTGGGCGGTAGAAGACAAGGAGACGCGGGATGGAATAAGAAGGGAAGGGAATACATACAGTATTATCAATAACATCTTGCGCTCTAGCATTATCATATATATCCACCGTAACGCCTCTCAATGCCGACACTTTTGCTGATAGTTCATTGAGACGAGAATTGTTTTGACGTTCGCGCTCGTATGCATCCGACATTTTGAATGGTAGATTTGTGTTTATAAGGGCAAGAAAGTATTCGGTAGAGCAGATGAAGAGGTGAGGTTCTGAGACTATGATGTCTGTGTTTCAAATCTCGTGGGTTCGAGTGGATGGGAAGACGGATGGCTTTCTTTGTCTGCAAGAGTTGATACCCCAGTTGATTATTCGTGGTTTATTAATTGTAGAGTGCGATTAATCCTCGTGTGAAAAGTATCTAGTTATGGAAGTCAAATTTACTTGAGTGAGTTAATTCATGCAATTCACGAAACGTACTGAGTGTATCCTAGATAATCTTGTCGCAACTATGTTCATTTGTGATTAACCCAAAAAGGTCCAAGGCTGAGGCTGATTTGACACAGCCACAAGCTCGGCTCTCATTCCGTCCGACAGGTGATCATTTAAATCATTTAATGGATCATTGATCAAGTACGAACTGTTAGTTCAATTCGTTGCGCACAAGCCTAGAATTCCACGACGTCAACGGCTCTGATCTGATTAATTTCGCCTGCATACAAAGATTGAAGTTTAGAACCTGGTTCGGACTCTTCGGAACTTCTAAATTCGATTTCTGAGAACTCGCAAGATCAGATATAAGATCAGATATCTTCATATATTCCTAATCAAAACATACTTGGAGTTTGAAGTGATTTCATACTTACAGGATAAGGCGATAGTAAAACACCCCACACTTTGTCACCGAACATCCCACACTTAATTCCTAGTTCGCGAACGCGAGGAGATCCATACCTACATACCTACATACCTACAAACCTACATACTTATCTAGACAGACGAACCGACAGAATAGCTTCACGCAAAATTCATTACAACTATCGTTCAAAGATCTACCTTACACAGGTATAATTCTTCAATATGCCTTTAGGAATCAATAATCCGCTTCCTTCGTCTATGGCGTGTGAGTTATTATATTTCGTTGATCAGCCGATATAAGATCATTCAATTGCAGGTAGAACAACCAAGCTGACATCTATTCTTTTACCAGCGGAATGCAAAAAGTGTGGAAAGATTTTGTCCTCATTTATTGATCCACGACAAGCTTTCGGACCAGATAAGATTATTCCACCACATGTTCTCGCGCAAGCAAAGGTTTATCCTCCCTCCAAATACATTCCTTCCCAGCCACCAAATTTGCGAACCTGTCACTAACATCTTACTCAAAACTAGGGCCTCGCAATCGTGACAGTTCTTAAAGCTGGTTTTATCGGTTCCGGTCGTTACGGTAATGGTGTCGTTATAGCTCGTCTTTCCGATGGTTCTTGGTCCGCACCCTCAGCAATTGGTATCGGTGGCGGCGGAGTGGGTGGACAAATCGGTTTCGAGCTTACAGATTTCGTTTTCATTCTCAATGATGCTGCCGCCGTGCGCACCTTCTCTCAAGCTGGTTCTCTTACATTGGGTGGAAATGTCAGTATTGCCGCTGGACCAATAGGACGAAATGCCGAGGCAGCCGGAGCTGCCAGTATGAAGGGTGTAGCTGGTGTTTTCAGTTATTCCAAGACAAAGGGACTCTTCGCCGGTGTCAGTCTCGAGGGAAGTGCAATTATCGAGCGAAGGGATGCGAACGAGAAATTATATGGAAGAAGATTCACAGCCGCTGAATTACTTGGAGGCGCAGTCCGAGCACCACCAGCAGCACAACCTCTTATGAACGTTTTGAATTCGAGAGCTTTCGCGGGCCAGAATCCCGATGATGGGATTTATAACGATAGCCCTGTTTATGACGAACGACACGATGATGTAGTTTGGGAAGGTAGGAGAGGAAGTGCATTTGGAGAAGGTGCACAGAGAGATCGAGGCGCAAGTTTAGGACATAGTGACGATTATGTCAATCCAAATCGTCCTCAAAGAGCAAGCACATGGGCCGATGATATTTACGACAGACCAACCAATGCAAGCAGGGCTAGATCTGGTAGCGGATTTGATGATGATTATGTCTATTCTGATAGTCCCCGTACACCTCCAAGTCAATTTGGTGGTAGTGGAAAACAAGGACCGGGTAGACCCGCTGCGCCGAAACCAAAATTTCAATCAAAGACAGCTAGTTTGAGAAGCAATGAGGCGGTTGCGCAATTTACATTTGATGCAGATCAGCCAGGAGATTTGGGTTTCAAGAAGGGAGATGTTATTACGGTGACGAAGAAGACTGAGAGTGCTGAGGATTGGTGGTATGTTTATGTTTTTCTTTTACTCTAGAAATAGTTTCCTGGGATTCCAGGGTGAGGAAATGGACAGTTGAGGCTAATTTGATGTTTGAATAGGACTGGTACCCTCGACGGACGATCAGGCATCTTCCCCTCGAATTATGTCAAGATGAGGGAGTAAATTTTGTCAATGAAACACTGGCGAGAGTCAATTCCTACTCAACTACACATTTCAATACGCTCTTAACCTCGACGGACGGGACAATACTCTTGATTCTGGCATATCCTTGTTTTCATATTCTAAATTATGGGAGTTCTCGGAGGTTTCATTTGCATTTCCTAGTGGCTTCATACTCATCTCTATATCTGTCTGTTCTGCTAGCGAATTCATTTCTATATTCTTTGACCTTTTTCATTTCTTATATCTTTCTTGTACTTTTGGGAAGTACATGGTTGTGGATAGAGCTTGGGCTCAGGCTTTAGAATGCGGATGGAAAATTTGCGAAACAAAGAGCACGGTGAAGGAAATCCCTTGGTACATAGTGATGAGGAGAATTATGAGTAGGAACTTCGAATGTGGATATAGGAATGAAGAGATGAATTGGGGAAGAGCTTTTTTGGGTTGGAACGGTTGGTTTGGATTGCGGTTAGCGAAACTTTAATGAATAAAAGTGGTAATTACATGACTCTTTGTGAGTTATTAATATGTGAAGATATGAAGTCGGGAGGCAGGGTTGAAGGTCAGTAGGTAGTAGGCTTGTGAGTTCCTTCCATTTTTAAGTGCAAGTGAATTATATATCTTGGTGATGAGTACCTATGGCGGTGAAAGTATGATTCCAACTTGGAATTTGAGTGCAACTAATGATTCACAGATTCTATACTATATGTTCATCATTCACTATCTTCCTCGAAATTCAACTCATCGAGTGGTGTACGAACAACCTCCTCCTTGTGTCCTAATTCCCTTCACCTCGCAATTATATAAGTCTCTATCTTGTGCTGTTTTTAGAGGGTAAGTTGTGGAAACAAAGTTGCTTTAGACTTAACAGGGCTGGTGGGGTGGGGTGTGGGCCGGTGAGTGGGTGGGTTTGTTGGGAAGTGGGCTTTTTGGGAGGTGAGGAATCGTGGGTTTAGGGTATGGACTTGAAGAAAGGAAGGGGGGGATGGTGGTTTTCGTCTGCTGTTTGGGGGAGGGAACAGGAAGCGTTGGGGGTGGTGATGGGGATAGTGAAGGCAAGGAAAACGGCAATAAAAGAGCGATGATAACTATGATCTAAACCCTACGAAATATACCTCCCTCCCTCTTTCAATATCTCATACGCAATTTTTTTGGCTTAATATTTTTAGATCCCATAATCGAGCAAGTTGTTCCAAAGAACCAGTAGTATATATGATTTCCCGATTTTCTTTATTATTGGGTATAGATATTTGTTAATGATGATTAGTGAGGGATTGGATATAGGTATGAGAGTTTGGGAGTTTGGGAGTTGGAAATTGGAAATTGGAAATTGGAAGTTGGAATGTGCGGTATTACGAGGAAGGGTGAATGTTGGGTTTTTGTGATACTACAAGGGGGAGGGAGTGAAAGAAGGATGTGATGTTATTCACTAGGACTCTGGGATGGCTATTGGATATGGTCATGTATTTCTCCACTCTTTCTGCTTCCTTTTCTTCTTGTATTTGTGTGACTTCATTATCTCATTGATATATAAGAAGCACTTTTCACAGAATAATAACCCAGCCAAAGACTTCAATCTTTAGGAGGACAGACCATGTGCGGTGTGCGGGTCGATGAACAAGTGTATCTATGCGTGCAAAGCATTGTGCGAATTTGATGCGAATTTTGAGTGTGGTGTAAGAGGGAATCTCGGTAGGAGTGAGGTTTTTTTCATGGTTTGGCGATTATGAATGATAGCGCTTTGGGGGTTTTGGCAGTAATATGGGAGTAGTATGATAGTGATGGAAAAATTGATAGCTAGATAGACAAGATGAAAACTGCATGGTTTTCTCAGGGACACGGAAATGGGATTCATTCCAAGCTCGTGTATATGTATCGCGCACTCGGGAGATCTTGCGGGTGTTCTAGGTGTACTTTCTTTTTGAGGATCTTCTCTTGATGTTGCGTAGATGGACGGGAACTTGATTTTGAAAACAAGAGAGGTGTTTATGTTGAAAGGATCAAGATTTTGACTCGGTATTTTCTTGAGCTCGCTTGTTTTGCGGGCGTTTCACTGGGTATCTTTGTGATTCATTCGAGAAATGGGGAGGAGGAGGAGGAGGGAGGGGGCTAGTTGGAGTTTTGAGTTGTTGATTTTGTGGTTTATTATCTATATAAGCCTCACTTGGTAGAATCTTATGTTGATCTTTAGATTTTCTAAATG
The DNA here is from genome assembly GCA_004786245.1 of Botrytis hyacinthi. Taxonomy (NCBI): domain Eukaryota; kingdom Fungi; phylum Ascomycota; class Leotiomycetes; order Helotiales; family Sclerotiniaceae; genus Botrytis; species Botrytis hyacinthi. Next base: position 5,561 of record PQXK01000267.1, on the reverse strand, counting down.
GACGACCAGAAACCCGAAAGGGTATAGTTTCGCGGCATTTGTGTCTGCAAACTTGGAGGTTCGGGGGAGCTTGTGCGTGGTTGACGTGATTTTGAGGTAGCTGAGTGTATAACAATATTGTCGATTAGATTGACAGTAAAGGATGAAGAGATGACAATAGTGAGATGGTATGAGATCAGTCTCGGAAATCTCCCTCAAAGTCCTTTTCTGGAATGTGCATTCAGCTTTTTTTTTTGTTACTGGAAAACCTCATATCCACGTCTCGTGTTTATCTGGCTCCCTTATAGCTCTCAACAATCCCAGATTCTTGTTCTTCTTGCTTGATATTTGCAAACTATTTATACCCATATCCTACAAATGTCAAAGTTTGAAGTGGAGAGTATTCACTGGCTGCTCAATCTATCGTCTTTCTGAACATTGATTAACAGTGATCACATATACTAGGGAAATCTGTTAGCCTCACTCATCACCTGTATTGTTATACTTGCCCCTCGTCAGCAAACACGCGAGGAAGTGAAAGCTAAACTCGTTCAAGTTAGGGCACATTCGGTGGCGTGCTCACCTCCTTCACCACCTGTCTCTATACAGATGGACCTTTGCGTGTATTGGACTAAAATCAAGTTAGTGAGCTCCGAGAACTGCGATAAGTGTGATGGGAGAGGCTTTGCTGCCAGATCTGTCAATTGGATGGATGTTCCTTGTGCTGTTAGTCGATAAATCAGAGGCGAGTTTTGATGTTAAGGGTATAGTTGATACTGAAATATTAGAGAAAATGATAGGTCTGTGAGTGGTGGTAATTGTGTGCAACGACAACAAATGTAATAGAGCAAAGCGATCGTTCGAGGCAGGAACATGGTATTCAAGACGCATCGCTTCAAAGTTCGCCATAGAAACGCCCAAGGCAGAAATCAAGAAGCACGTTCCCGCCTCATCTCTTGCATGTTTTCCTTCTATCTTGGTTATATTGTAGACATATCTGCGTCTGATATAGTAGCTAAATTTTCTCTTCTATCGCACTTGAGGGAAAAGTGTTGAGCGTTCATGAGTCATGATGGTGAATTTTGAAAGTGGGAAGTCCGGTTATACAATAAAATCCTCGATTCTATTGAACCATCGTAAGTTAATCCTGTGAATCAAGCTTGGGATCTGAACCATACGTAACTGATAACATATCCCCGAGTACCTTGACAGTTCCCACGATGACTGTTGTGGAATATCAGTGCTTTTGATAGAGATATGTTTATATAGATTTCATATCCCCGATTCCTCAAGTCTCATCCGATTAATGAGTCTGCGAAAATTGCATTCAATAGGTGGGTTTGAAGATGAAATTGCGAAAGACTACTTGTCTTCTGAGTTTTTATAAGAACTAGATGTATCTTCTGTCCAGTGTTGAGGTTCCACCTTGCGTCTTTATCTTGGGTCTACGTCGAATTTTTGCTTATTTTTATGTACTTATGGGTATTGGAGAGCTTTATATATACTAAGATTGACTTCATTCCTCTATACTTGATGACACAATCATCGTTCTTCATGTTTTTTCTGATCTGATTATATAAATGCTTTTTTCGCATAAATGAAAGTTCCTCTACACACTATTTTAAGGATCATCCTGGTGTAGGGTGCTCGTTTCTATTGATTAGTTGAACAATACTTCGATAGACTCTTCGATAATGAATTTCTCAAGCCACCTATAAAATTTTCGGTGTCTTTAAGCATCAATCTTACCTGATCATATATCGAGTGTTGTCGAAGATGAAAATATAGAGAAAAGGTATTAGACGATACCACAATACTATGTATCCTGCTTCCGAGCGTTCATAGGCCATCTGTGAGCCTAATTCTTTACCGAAAAGTGAGACATAAATGAGCTATCGACTCCTGCGTCCTCGTCGCCATCTCGCTATTATGTTTAGGGTACGTCTTCTTGGGAAATAATACCGTATTTAAGGTCCCTAAGTGCGGGAAAATAAAACATTTACTACCGCTGCATGAGATCTTATCCTGTGGTTTCACTTTACTTCCCCTCCTTTCATCCAGCCGACTTATCTACATCGTCAACCTGTCTCTGTCTGCATTCACCATGCCCACTATATCAAGTCGGCAGCTTTTTCGAGTTCTTTTCCTGGCTATGTACACACCAATTGCACCTGTTACTATGGCTGCCAAGTCATCTAGGAGTTCTTTCGGATATTCTTCAATGCTGGAGCCTTGGGAGTTCCGTTAGAGCCTATGTAGTAATTCAGATGTATGTGTCACCAGGTGTTTGATCAAGTTATGCGGTCTTATACTGATAGGTAGGTACGTTTTTTGGGTCATTTCTCTCTGATCTGATAATATATTAAATTTTTTGAATGAATAACTGACAGCAATTGGAGGAGACAATCATCCAATGAAACCCCAAAAACTTTACACAAGGAACCAATAGAAGTAAGAAGTCAAGTTTTCTGAATATTCCACCCGATCACGAAACTTATTAGATGACGGTTCGCGAAGTTGGTGGGCAGACTTGTGAGCAGACTTAATCAAGTCAAAATTGACAGCTCGTCCAGCGTTGTAGACCCAAATGTTGTCAGAATGGGGAACTATATAGCCAATACTCTCGGCCCCTAGCAGCTATTATTCACCACCGTATCACCATCTTCACATCAAAATCTGCACTAAACCTTGAATGACATCATCTCCAGTTCTCCTCTTCCTTGACCCCTCTTTCAATATACCTACTATCCCACCAATATCAGCTAGATTCATCTCATTCAAATACACTTCCATAATATAATGACCAGTATTATCCACATCCGATCTCCAGGATTATGTATAATATCACCTGCGAAATTCATAAAAACTATACACGAGAAGCGAACAACATCGAAGTCAATTCCATACAGGGGAACCAAGATGGGTACCTTGACACAGCTAGTATCTTAGACTTGGTTTGAAATGATTGTAGGTGGGCGATCAGAATTGAGATGTAGAGAATAAGTTATCATAATCAGGACCATGGGATAATACAATTATATGTTAAGCTCATGACAGCAACTGAATCATTACTCAGAGGGACGATAGTATCATGGCTAATATCATATCAGACTACATCATCTCCTAGAAGGAGAAGGAAAAGGCTATATAACCTCAGACAATCTGAAATACTTAACTCAAATAGGAAAATTAAGTCCTCCCAAAACATTCTATGCAGGGAAAGTTGATGCTAAGAAAGATATGAGGGATGGAAGCTAGGCTGACTTTTAACCCTCCTTAGGAGGAGAGGGCCCCGTCTTGATTTTGAGAAGTCCCTCCTAAGTCTGATATTGATAACAACATATGATGAATCAATGACAGTAAATACCATTAGAGACAGTAGGAGACCCGGCGGAAAAGTGGTGAAGGACGATATAAAAAATTGACATATTTCCTACCGGCATACCTCACCCAGGACAAACAATCAGCGAAGTACTAAAAATAAATCTTCAATCTAGCTCATACCACATTTCGATGAATTTGACCTCACTTTAACGGCTGTCATACTTTGTAAAGTGCTTGAGACGCTTGATTTATATATCTAAGAGTTGAAGTTCGATAGCACAGTATCCCCTATTAAAAACACCGCATTTACCTTATCTTCGACTCACACGCCATTTCCTTGATTCGCAGAGAAGCTGCTCACTTATTAGTCGCTATCTCAATTCACTGCTTACATTTACACATCTCCATATGTACGGGCTCAAAACGAATGATGATATCTAAGACTAAGCCCCTCAAACGTTTCCATTCCCAAATTTATATAAGAGAGAGATACAAAGGAAAATACGCTTCATGCTTAAGATAATATCACAGCAGCGAATGCGATGGTGAGAAGGAGGAGTTAAGCAATTACAGATAGCTAGTCTGTTGGTTGGATCAATGCCATACCAGTGAATTTCGCATACATTCCTTGAAAACTCAGATATCTAATATTTATGATCTAGGATAAAGAGCAATCATGTTTACTTAACAACGATGAATACTTCATATACTCAACGACAGCAAAAAATAACGTGAGATCCGAAAGGAAAGACAAGAATAATATCACCTATCATGTTGTTTCATACATCTGTACCTCAATGATCCAATAGTAGCTAGACTTAGATTCAGCCCCCAGACGAGTCGAAGTTACTTCCTCCATATGGCTTTTTCTAATCGTAAAGAGTTTCTTGTCGGCTGTGATATAGAAGTTCCTACGAACTATATAGCAAGATGAGAAGTCTAAAAGCTAGGAGAATTCACCGTTCTCCTCTTCCAACACACTATTACACATTCCGTCATTAGTATATCGAAAAGTCCTTCCCTGATTTCTTCTCTAGACAAATCATCCTCTCCAGTTCTCCATGTTGCCCCTCGTATCACCTCTGCTCTTCCATACTCCCTCACTGATAATTCACTCACTCATAAATATCAGAGCCCTTACACCACAGCTCCCCACTTCACCTCCCTCGATTCCCAACTTTCGCACTCAATTGTCTCATGAAAAAAACCCTTAATTCCCCATCTCCTCAAGTAAAAATTTTCCACATTACTGCATACCCTGACTAGGTGCCCAAAATCACCGAGACAAATTCTACAATATGCTATCTTGTCCAAAACTAGTAAATTCACCTTCCCAATTCTAAACGCGAAACATGAGAGGCTACAACCAGCAGAAGCCATAAAAATCGACAAACCCCAACATAAACGGCAAAAATGATACGCAATAAACCAAAATCTCCCACCTGAAAACGCTTCGAAGAATCGTATTTGAACTCACACCTTGCTTTCTCCCCAGTTGACACGAACCCAAGAATTTAAGAACCTACTCTCCAGCCCTCACAAGATTCTCTTCAATCTGCAGATTTCTTATGCAATCCCTATTTCGTAGAAGAAGTAGATCTTTAAATAACGCGATGACACAATTCTCAAAGCTGAATGAAAAGTGGAGAAGACAGAGAAAGAAAGAAAGAAAGAAAGAAAGAAAGAAAGAGTGAATCGAATGAATGCAGTGTATCTCACAGACTCGAAGATATCGATCTTCTTAAAGCACACAAACTTTCCCTCTTTTGAAAACCCTGCAAGTAGAATATCACCTAAGAACAATTGTCCATGTGGACACGATACGATACGATATCCAATCCATATCTTGAATTTGCAGAAGGGGAATAAAAACACAATTATAACTTCAACAAATGAGCAGAGGTGTGGATACACTCACGGTTTTGACGCTGTCGTTCAAAGTTTCCATTGTCATTTTCTGACTTTGCACTCTCATGCGAAGTTTTCACATCTTCCCACAACATGTTTCTCTCATGGCCAACACCCTCCCCCAAATCCACCGCAAAAAACACAAGTTTTTCCTCGCGAAACACCACAAACAGCCAAAAGTAACAGCAACAGCCGGGGGTATACTTCAATCCGCGTCTCTATACTATTCCATATTCGAGTATCTACACAGGTCCACAGGTGTCATAAATACCACTCCAAACGAGATCTTCAGAACGAATTCCCCCCTCTATAAAAAATCCCCATGCTAACATGCTAACAAACCCCCCCCC
>PQXK01000266.1:0-49037 GCA_004786245.1 Botrytis hyacinthi | reverse complement strand
TAAATATATAGGTAAATATAACAAATATATATATCTGAGGATATAATTGTTATAAAAAAGTTGGAAGATTCTTTCAAGTGAAGCCTAAAATTGAAGATGATGAGTGAGTGATGTGATCTTCCAAACTTTTATCGGAAATTAATTACTTTTCATGTGTTTAGAGCCCCGCAAGATGACGATGTGAGGATGTGAGGATGTTTCCATTCGATGGATACGATAAGTGAGATAAGAAAGTTTGCTTATATAATTGATTGGTAAGCGGGAGTGAGGATGGAAATGGAAATAGGAGGAGAGGAAGTATCTGGCGAGCTTGAGTATTGATTGATGAATGAATCGAGGTCAGAATTTGATCATCATATGCGTTTGAAGTGAAGTAGTTGATTAGAAAGATTTGGGGTCCAAAAATACTATTTCTCCAGGGGATTCTGATCTATTATACCTACTGGGTACTTAGTACCTACCTACCCACTCACCTACCTAGCACTCACCTAATATCCTCAGCCCAGTACTCGCACACAAACATGTACGATATGCACTCCTATCCATATCCATCCAAGGCAAAAGAAGGCACCCAAAACATACGGGAGGAGATATACTTTAGTAACATGAGAATTCCCCAAAAGAATCTTAACCGCTTTGAAATTTGTGATACGCAAATCCATGGATATCCCTCTAACCTGCATGGCTCTGAATATAGAAGTACTCCTTCTCAAAAGAGTATTCTGTACCGTGAAGCTGCGGTTGTCAGATGATACTGATTAGTCGGTCAATGTTTCACAGATATTTGGTTGTAAAGGGCGCGGTACATCTCGTCTCAGGTCCACTCTCTTAAAGTCTATTCCTCTACTCCAATCCATGCATCAGGGAACTTCTTCACATCTCAATCCAACGGTTGCACTCCACCGGAATGTATACCGCTCGACCTGAGTAATTGATCACTATCCCTTGTTCTAGAACTTTTCGAGTGCGTTGATTGTTAATCGGAGAAGAGTTCTCTCACGCGGGTCTACCCCTCCATTATCCATTCCCATTATCCATTATCAAAATTCTTTCCTTGGTGGGGTGAACTTGTCTCCTTTGTACTGCAGTTCTGGTGGTCACTGGTCAGTCATACAGAGTACAGAGCAACACAAAAACATAGCCATCCGGAATTCCCGCGTAAAAAGGGGAAGATCTTCAGTATATATTTCTCTTTCCCTGAATCAATGCAGGAAATCAAGGTATATGAAAAGTTTATTGTCATCCCATGAATTCCGATTGAACCATACGAAGTATTGTATTCTCTCTCTCTCTCCTATTGTACCACTTCTTCGGATACTTCCTTATCATAATTCCTTGTATTCCCGCTATGATCCGTTCGCCTTACGAAGCTATCCAAAATCAATTTCCACTACCGCTATCTTGGCGCTTCGTCATACCTGATACGTCAGGTATCACCAAGTGATAGCTCATCAAAATTCACGTGTTCTTGGTGGGGTTGATTGAATCTTCGGGTCAGGTCCGATCGATACCTCCGCTCAAGCTCCGATTGTTTCTGTGCTTTGTACCTTTCGAGTCAGGAAATTATTATCATTATCGAATTCGACATTGATTTGGGCGCCTTGAGTTTGTCTTGTACACGATACCCTTTCTTACCTATCTGAGTTATGGCTTCACCAAAATATCTTACCGGCGATCAATCTGCCATAAATGAATTTATCGATCAATTTGATGTGCGTTGAGTCAGTCCTACAAAAGCTTTGAAGCTTGAATTTGTAGGGTGGATTAAGCTGACTTTCTATGCGCTTCAGGTCTTCTTATTTGATTGTGATGGTATATACAATAATCAGTCTTTGGAAAGAAAGATATGCTAACATGCAAAAGGTGTTCTTTGGTCTGGAGATCATATCTTTCCCGGGACAGTCGAGACTTTGGAGTTGTTGAGATCAAAAGGTGCGCTCCCCAAATTCTATATTCCATCTAATCGCGCCCCTCAGAATACACACTGTAATTTCCTCATGGGACAAGAGTTAATCATATATTACTCTAGGCAAAAAGGTTGTCTTTGTAACAAACAATTCCACAAAATCGAGAACCGAATATCAAAAGAAGCTTACAGCTCTCGGCATACCAAGCAATGTTGATGAAATCTTTGGTTCTGCCTACTCTTCCGCAATTTATATCTCTCGAATTCTCAAACTTCCCGCACCCAAGAATAAAGTCTTTGTTTTAGGTGAAAGTGGTATCGAAACAGAATTGAAAACAGAAGGAGTAGAATTCATTGGAGGTACAGATCCAGCTTATCGTCGCGACATTACACCAGATGATTATAAAGGAATTGCAGATGGCTCATTACTCGATGATGATGTTGGTGTAGTTTTGGCTGGCTTAGATTTTCACATCAATTATCTCAAGTTATGTCATGCATACCATTATCTTCGTCGAGGTGCAGTATTCTTGGCTACAAACACTGATAGTACTTTACCATCAAACCATACATTCTTCCCTGGAGCTGGATCTATTTCAATTCCATTAATCAATATGATAGGAAAAGAGCCAACAGCTTTAGGTAAACCAAATCAAGCAATGATGGATTCTATTGAGGGGAAATTTCAATTCGATCGTAAGAAGACATGTATGGTTGGAGATCGACTAAATACAGATATTAAATTTGGTATTGAAGGGAAACTTGGTGGTACATTAGCCGTTTTAACGGGGGTATCTAAGAAAGAAGAATGGGAGGCTGAAAATGCTCCTGTAGTACCTGCGTACTATGTTGATAAATTGAGTGATTTGAGGGGTTGAGATAGGGACAATTGTAGAGTGATGGAGTGATGGAGGGGTAAATAATATGCAATATTACAACATGGAAGTAACGGTGGAAGTAACGGTATGATCAGTCCCTTATGGAGTAGAATAGATAGAATAGAAAATCAATACTCGTAGAACCCATGAAATAAGGCAGATGGATAGTTGAATGATTGGAAGAGAAGAAATCGGTGTTACAGGAGGGGTTCGGATAAAGTGACTAGTCAGGGAAACACGTGTGACTTTGTGGTAAATCTAGCCCCGTCTCCCCTCTCTTAAACGATGAAAATAGAATCATTACCGAGCGATGGCGACCAAGTTTCTGTATGGGTGGTATTGATCGACAGGCTTTGTTCTTCTTGTGACTACCGGGTTTGAAATATTTATCGAATGATTTTGATGGGTTGATGGGAGGTGGCGCGGTGGCGCGGTGGTGGCTTTGGGTAGCTGGAGATAGGTGGAGGTGGAGGTGGAGGGGTTGCTAGCTGGAGGTGGTGCGGTGTGAAGGGGAGAAAGGGACCCTGTCTTGTCTCGCCCTGCCTTGCTTGTTTCGCCTTGTGAAGGACCCTACGTACATATATACTGGTGCATACATACATTAGGCTTTTAGGCTTATAAATCCTTAGGTCTGGATTATAAATTAGAAATTTTATTGTAAATTAGAAAGTGTATATTAGAAATTAGAATCGAGCGTAGCGAGGACGGGGGTTTGGGGGCCTGCCCCCATGGTTAGAGGGATTCTTGGAGAGGAGTTTGATGTCTGTGATTTTCTGTGATTTTTCGAGAGAGGTATGAAGATGAGGATGGATGGATGAGAGAATGAGTGAGAGAATGTAAGAATGACGCTCCGCTGGGCCACTGCCGTGGGGGCCGTTTTCGCTTCGCTCTGGTATGTATATATGTAGAGGAACTCTTTGCATACAGTATGATGATGTAGATAGAAGCGAGCTTGGGTAGATCCATATATTGCCTTGACATAATCTCAATATAAAGACCCTACATGCACATTCACAGGGGTTTGGAGCTTGAGGCTTGAGGCTTGAGGCTTGGTGATTTGCCCGCATAGGAAAACATAAGAAAAACCGGGAAATTCTAAAGATTTAATGCGATAATAAACTTATCGGAGCATATCCTCCGGCTTGGAATGTGCAAATTTCCCTTGTCTCGGTAATTGTTCTGATTTGGGAGGGGCGGCAGGGTTAAGGTGAGAGTAGGGGTCCTACAGGGCGGATGGATATCTGGGTGTGTGAAATCCTTGACAAAAACCAAATCTCCTCAAAACCCAATACCCCCACCATGACTTCTTCCGCACCACAATATAGTTCCAAAAAAAGACGACTCGTGCAACCTTTTAACTTGGATAAACCACTCTCATACTTCTTTTATTCTAAGGATCATGCCCAATTCCATTGCACCATGGATAGAGACAGCGACTTGGAGGATGATACCTCCATCTTTGTGGGGAGACGACATGAGTTAACTGAACGATTGGAGGAGAACCCTTACGATTTATTAACCTACCTCGAACGAGCGAGCATCTATAGCGACTTGGGATATCCAGATTTGGCATCGGGAGATAGTTACAAGGCGTTATTGTTATGCGATGAATTGAAGGACGAAAGTTTCGAATATCATGAACAAGCGCTCGAAGCATTTAAATCTCGACTCGCAGAAGGCTTTTCGGAAAATCTCTTAAAGAGACATGTTCCTGGATTGGCAGATACGGGAAATGTTTCAGAGACCATTGAGAGAAGTGATTTTCAGAGGTTGAATCTGGATGAGGTGGATGAAGAGATATATATGCAAATCGCAGATAAGGCTGCATTACGATGTTATCAAAATCTCTCATTGAGTCTTCTGTTATGCGGATGCTTAAAGAGTGCTTATGATTTTTGTAGCAGAGGATTAAAGGTCGCTCCTGATGATGAGGAATTGAGTCAAGTGAAGGAGTATATTTTCAACATGGCGAAGAGGAGGTTAAAAACCGACGAGGTGGATATTTCTGAATTACCAGATCAGGGCTTAGTACGACGCGAAATATATCCTTGGAACGATCACGAACCCAATCGTTTCTCGGAAGAATCTCTCGATTTTTTAAATCAGGAATTACAAGCTATTTCTTCAAAGGTGGAGGTTAGAGCTGTTGAATTACCTACATTGGTGGAAGCTGCGATTGTTCAGGAGGAAGATGGTCATATACCAACAAACAAACAATTGGGATTATTCGCAACCGATGATATACAACCCGGCGAAACTGTTCTCGAAGAAACTTCCGTTTTAACAGTTAACAATCGTCTGAAAGATGCCCTTTGCGATGCCTGCAGTACTGTATTACCTCCTTTGGGTAAAAATAGTACAGTAGTAGGATGTCCTGATTGTTATGATATTATGTTTTGTGATGAAACTTGTCTCAATCTCGCCTTGGAAACATATCATCCAGCTATTTGCGAAAAAGATGTCGATACCATCTCCAAAGATCCAGATCCAAAAGAATCACCAAATGCCCTCTATCTTCTCCTTTTGGCTCGCGCATTAGCTATGTCGGCAACTCAAGAAGTTCATCCTCTCGATTTGAAAGAAGTTAAATTTATTTGGGGAGATTTTCTCGATTCAGCTAGTAATGCGGTTCCTATTTCTCCTAAATCAGAACCACCTCCTGTTTGGACTCTTCCTTTTTCTTTCTCGTCAAATATCGCAACTCCTCTTCATATCCTTGAAAAAATGGATATTGATATTTTTGCTGAGATTGCAAATTATGATCTTTGGATTTTAAATACTTTGTATAGTAAATTTAGGGGTACGGCATCGGCGAGAGTTAATACGACAACGGGGATGCCGGAAGTAGCGGCTGTTCATCCTCTTTGGTGTTTGGCAAATCATGATTGTGATCCTAATGTACAATGGGAATGGGGAGGAAGAATGAAATTGTGGTGTAGGGAAAAGAGAATTAATGGGAAAGGTGGGGTGAAGAAGGGAGAAGAGATTTGGAATCATTATTGTGATATTGAATTACCGGTTCAAGAGAGGAGAGAGTGGGCAGAGGGAAGTTTGGGTGGTTGGTGTATGTGTGAGAGATGTAGGAGAGAGGCGGAAGAGGTTGATGGGGAGGGAGAGGCTGGGGGGAAGGAAGAGAATTTTAGGGAGAGAAGGTTGAATGGGTTTGTGGATGAGGCTGAGGATTCCCTTACACCTACTGGTGTGGAGGTGGATGGAAAGATTGTCGAACATGGATATGTGGATGTGAAGATGAGATCATCTGGGAAGGGAGATGTGGTGTCAAATGGAGGTAAAAGGGTAGCTGAATAGTTGGGCAAGCGATGAGTCGGTTGGATAGATTCAAAACGCGGTGGGAAAATTGAGCTGTATGAATTATTAGGGTTGGATATAATCATTGAGGAAGGGATAAGTGGTTGACTTAAATGTATATATGGAATGGAAGGGAGGGGGAGATTAGAATTTTGAGATAGATAAAATGAGATTATTTGAGTGTAAGATTTTGGGAGAATTGCGTGTCTTGTTTGCTCTTGTCTTTTTTTAGATGGGAAGTTTTTTTTGTGATGTTGTGGTTGAATGAGGAGGAGCTTGACGGCTGCAGGCTTGACAGTTGAGTAGAATAGAAAGGAGAGGGGGAAGAAGATGGAAAATTGAGAGGCAGATTGAGAGACAGATTGAGAGACAGATTGAGAAGCAGATCGAGAGGGGAGAGTGAGATGAGTAGGGAGGAAGAGAGTGATGAGAGAAACAGCAAAGAGAATGACGGAAATTTTGATGAAATGTATTGGGGCTGGTGTTGGTTCTTGATAACGGAAACGATAGATGGGGTGAGTAGAATGGTGTTGGAAAAGGTAGGGATGGAGAGTGAGGAAAGAGGGACAGGCAACCGGATTGGGATAACCAGGTGTTGCGTATGTATGCTGATCCCTTCGCTTACTAAATTGACGACGGTAGAAAGATGGATAGCTAAAGGTGGAGGGGTATCCGGTTATTGCAGTGGATGCTTGGTAGACAACAAACAGAAAACGCGGGTGAAAGATCATATTTCACGAAGGCAAATACAATCGGTTGATGATTAGATGGTTGTTTATTTTTTGTATCTATCTACCTATCTATGATTTTGTCGGTTCTAAGTACAGGAAGCATCAGAAACTAACTCAATGTTCAAGTCGCGTTTCTTGAGTCTGGAATTGAACCATAGAGAAGATAGTGGAAGATCTAGTCATGAGAAATAACGGGCGTAATGACGACTTGACTCGGAGCTTTGATCCACAGGCGCGAGGGAGTTCAGTGGGTAGCATATCGATTTTTTCCGGTAAGGAAAGACTGAGTTGGATTGAATTCGCTGGGGGTGCTGTGCTGGAGTGCTGGAGTGCTTGAGAGGTAAGTCGTGAAGAGTATTAAGGAATAAGGAAATTAACAAGTTGTAATTAGTGAATGCGTGTTGAGACCACCGTCTAAAGCCAGGCAAAAGCGGGGTATTGTTGGGGGTAAGGGAGGTGTTGAAGAGCTGCGAAGAGGGATAAAAGGGAGTAGGATCGATGAGCGGGTTGTGATGCAACGGAGTCGTTAATTAGCGACCCGAGCGAGGGTCGGGGTCACGTTGTCGTTCAGGAGGAGGTGGAGGTGGAGGGGCATATTGACGAACAACTTTATACTTTGCAGACTCAGCTGCTGTGTGTATATTACACCTTTTGCAAATATCTACACCTTCGTTCAATGTGTCACAACTGACATACCTGACCTAAATAGAAACCGTACATTAGTCTTCGTTGAATGTTTACCTACTCGGTGGATACGCACTGTCGATAGAGGATTCGACGGATCTGACCATATGGGCACCACGCGTTTGCACATCCAACTCCAGGGTAGGGGACATTCAGCGCCATTATTGTTTGGAACTGGTTGGAGTACGCTGTTTTGCTGCGAGGAAGAAGACATCGTGGAGAATTCGATATTCTGTGTGTAGATTTACTCAAGTTGGACAGAGAAGAGGAAAGAGGTAGCAAAAGGGAGGATGCAGTGGTATTTGAGTACATTTTCTCCAAGCTAAGAGCTTGAAAATGATTATTCTGCACGCAATTTTGGGTGTCAAAGTGTGAGAATTCGAGGGATGCCCAGTCATTTCACGGTTCTTATGACATACTTCAAGCAGAATCATACAAAATTGAGGAGATGACAGTTCATTTGAGCATTTAACATGAGTGGAGTGTCAGAAATGCTTAGAATTTAGTCAAGTTCTGGAGTTTTGGGCTCACGATCAGTATTTTGACTGTGAAAATCAAATCATTCTATTGAAATAATCATATCCTATTAAAAAGTATAAAAAATACAAGAAAAATGATGATTTTGATGTTTAGGAGTGACTGTCAGTTGTTGCATGCATGTACTTTAGGATACATAATGTCCATTATGAATTTGTAAAATGGATTTCAATCAACTGTGGAATCACTTTGAATGTACGGACTCATGATGTAGTAGTTGAGTAAGGCCACAAAAAGACACTTAGCGAATCTTACCACAAGGGTATCCAATAGTCCAGACTACAGTCCAACAATACATGGCTTTTAATATCTAAAAGCACTCAAAGATTTGAAAATATTTCAATATCCCAATTATGTTCAATATATCCAAATCTTGAACATTCTAGTTGGTTTGGGGATTTGATAATCTTTGATTGTTGGACTGCAGTTCAGACTATTGAACACCCTGATTACCACTGGTATGATTAAAATTGTCTGTTCAGTCGTTCAAGATTATTCATTTCTACTTGTATGAATTCAGCATGGCTAAAAGGTAGTAGTGGCTTCAGTTATATCTGGAACCCATAAATATTGCCATGAGTCTGGGGTCTAGAAGATAGATATTGATCGTGATAGTATTTGTCTTGATTCCCTGATGATATGGCTGCAAATGAGTTTTGTAGAAGTGAATAGATGGATGAATACTATAGGTGGTGTACATGTATGATTCTGATTATGATCCGAATGGGTGGATGGGTGGATGATCTGTGTGCACTGTACAGGGGATTTGATTATTTAGTGGTGGATGTAATGATTATTGATTTTAATGTGGTCGTGTTGTAGTGATGTTATTCTTGAAAATCTATTTTTGAGCCTCACTACCTAGGTACCTGTTTCTCATAAGCGTTCTGATACAGTTTTGGGGTCTATATTTGCTTTGATATATAGTATGCTCTTCTCCCTATTTCTTATCTTGAGCTTTGATGGTAGCTGGCAAAGTTTTCCATCAAGTACCTACATCCTTCTTGAATTCCTTTATAGCTTCAACATCTTTCATTGATTTTGTAGTAGAAGCCAATCTGGTTTCCTTATACTCAGGAGAAGCCTTCCCAAGCAAAAACCATTCAAGACAAGTAGTCAATGGAATTCGATGTGTTGCACCACCTGTAAATACAAAAACGCTAATCCAGAATTCCATGAATTTCTCGCATCTAGCAAGAAATTTCATTCTTTCTACAGGATCCTTCTCAAAGGCATTCCAGTCTGCTGGTTCAGGCCATAGACGAAACAGATGAGATCTTTCAAAGATAAACTTAATTTTGATATTCAATTTCTATTCAACCTCTTTCATTTATACACCTTCTTCAGCAAGCCAATAACACTCGCATTCAGAGGTAGGTGGGGCGTATGTCGAGAATTGTTGGATTGTACCACCTGGTCTCATTTTCAGCAATTTATTGCGCTTATCCAAAATTGCGTCACGCCTGGCTGTTTCTTCAGCGAGTATTTTATTCGCCTCTTGCATTCTATGCCAAGCGGCAGGACCTATTCAGACTTTGAGTGCTTCTCGCTTTGCTAAGATCCACTTCTGTCTATCCGTCAACTGGCTTTCTTAAGGAGGAGGAGGAGTTTTTGCGGCTTGGTCTCTGTGACTGATGCTGGCAACCACCTTTGTGGTATTGTAATCGACTGGATCTGTGGCTTCTTTGGTATCGTTCTTCTTTTTAGCGGTAGGAGTAGCAGCATCTTCCGTATTTTTACCGTCTTTGGATACCGAAACATCATTTCTCTTGGGTTCAGTTGTAAACTTTGCATTTTCGGCATCGTCTTCCTCATCCGTGGGATCATCGCCGACTATGAATTGTTAGTATTTTGTCTTATAGATGGAAGAGTGATTGTTGATGATTACAGAGCTTCTTGTAGACAAAGTGCTCAATTGCCTGAAGCTTTTCTTGCTTGGGCAAAAGCGCAATCACCTCATCGTTTGTGGCATCTTTGAACGCATATCGATATAACATGTTCGATCCGCCTTCTTCATACAATTTATCGAGTATTTCTGGTCGTCTCGAATTGTAATTCGCCATCTTCATCGACTTCTTCGATTACAAGTTTCCTAAACAGTAAACTAGTCAAATATGTTTCCAATAGTCTGCAAATGAAGAGTTTGATCTATGGATGTTCTCACTTTACATGCTCGAGTGAATATGCTTAAATTTCAGGATCTAACAGGGCCATTTAGGTGGATAACCATAAGATTGATAGTAACAAATAATGTGAATTATAGCAATAATCTAATTGCTGATAGAACAGTACTGGAAGAGTCAATTAAGGAATGAATGAGGGATGATTTATAGAGGGGTGTGATAACGTCGATGCTATGCATGTAAATTAACGAACCTTGTTCATGACTGTGATGAGAGACTCATTACCCCATCTCCCTTCAAAATCATGAAATTCTTACTCATCTCAAAGAGCTACTTTGAGTCTCTAATATGAAGCCATAGTCAAATTCTTGGGGACTTTCACACAAACTACTCGTTCGACAAAACATCAGGGGGTTTGGGAATCCTGCACAATGTCCAAGTTGAATAGGAATAATGTATCCATGTTCAGTACGATAAAGCTGATACCCAATAAGATTATAACCTCACATCTGGACTCGACACTGGGAAGACTCTTGGATCAAGTATCATTTACCCAGAATGGTGATGTGAACAGAACGTTGAAAAGAAGTTCGGCTACGGCGGTAATTTCTCGGTAAGTTTGCCCCACCGCGGGGTAACCGTCTACCTCTCAGATTGATAACGTTATTGTTTAATCTTGATATGATAAAGATACCACTTTGACAAACAATACTCTCTGTATATAAAGTACCATAGATCACGATGTCCTCTTCTCATTTTCCCAAGAAGCTTTTACTCAAAGGAACTTCAAAAGAGGTAAATCCTCCCTCTTAGCACTCTCTTATTCATCCCCCACTTTCACCTGATAAGCATCTTACATTGTTTAGATAGGATTTGAACATGGTAGCCTTCTATCTGCTGAAATCAAAGATCAAATGAAGATTTATGATGCAATGTTTCAATCTACTTCTTCATTAACATGGCCCGAAGTCCATGAGATTGCCAAGGAATTTCAAACCACAATCCAACAGCTAACACCAGATATCTATGATGAAATGGTGGGTATTGCCGAGGGCGCAGGTGTTGATATCTTGGATATTGTGGCACTTAACTGTAGGAGTGAGATTGCTTTGGGTAGATTTACCGATGGTTGTACGAGTTTAGGTTGGAAGATGCAAGGGAAGGATGTAGAAGGAAAGATGGTGTTGGCACAAAACTGGGACTGGACTGAGAATGTTCAGAAGAATTTAGCGATGGTGGAAATAGGAAGAAAGGGGAAAGAAAAGATTTGGATGGTGACCGAGGTATGGTTTTTGTCTCTTATCTCTAATACCCAGTTTTGTGTCTTGTATCAGCTACGATACAGTGAATTAACAGAACATAGGCAGGAATAGTAGGTAAAATTGGCTTCAATTCCGCTGGCGTCGGTGTATGTCTTAACGCCATCAGAGCACGTCCAACGCATACTTATAAGCTTCCTATTCACGTTGCACTCCGCATCTGCTTGGAAAGTGATAGCGTGGAAAAAGCTCTAGCATCCATTGAGGAATTAGGTGGAGTAGCTTCAAGTCAACACATCCTTATAGCAGATCCCAACAGAACGTTGAGTATGGAGCTTTCACCAGTCGGAAATTGTTTCTTAGAGCCATGTGATGATGGATTTGTAGCACATACAAATCATTTCATCAAGAATGAATTGGTTAGCGAGCCATTCTGGCTCAAGGGAAGTCCGGTGAGACTTGAGAGAGCCAATGTTCTGGTCAGTGAGTTAATCAAGGATATGAAGGATGGCCTGAATATGGATGACGGAATGGGAAATATTTTGAGGGAAAGATTATTCTCGGATACTTTTAATGCACCGCAAGCGATTTGTTGCCAAGAAGATCCAGAACGTCCAAAGGAGACAAGAAACAGTACGCTGTTCAATATTGTAATGAAACTGGAAGCTGGTAACTCGATGGCTGAAGTTTTATTCGGAAAGCCTGGGATGACGGATGGAGAGGTGCTGAAAATGCCATGGGTTTGAGAATGGTCTAACTCTGATCTTGGATTGATATTTCTCAGCAAGTCAAGAAATTTAGCGCAAGGTTCTTGGCAATCCGGTTTCTAATTTCTGGAGGAAGCATGTCATTCAAAACAAAGTCAGAATCTGAAAGCCACTGAATGTACCAATTGTCTTGGGGTTGGAATTCTGTAATTATCTGAATATAGTTAAGAGTGGCAGACTAGCTATAAATCTCAAACAGGATAATATTCAAAAACAATTCAACGTGTTAAAATTATTGAATGTTCGACTCGTATCCGTAAACTGAAACTTCCAATTGCCTGACTTCAGTCTGAACTATTAGGCACCTCTGGTTAGTGTAAAATAAGTTTCTTTAGAATTTGGCTCTACGTTTGTATTGTGCCTCCTTTCACCCGCACCTAAAGTGCCTCCATTAACATGCTACCTTGTTCCAGATGAGAAAACTTTTATTAAATTCCAGTCGCACAGAGTCAAAATGTAGAGTCAATCAAAGTAGCATGCATGCCTGGTTGAAGATTCCCCAAAAGAATACTATTGAATTCCAAATTCGCCGAATCTATCTATTGTCCTCTAGCTCCCGTTGTATCCTACTATGCATTTAAACGACCCAAGAGCCAAACTCAGTAAGCGATTCAAGCGATTCTGGTAATTTGGTCCTCCCCGAACCCCATTCCACAATTCTCGCATTCCCCCAAAATCCAGTATAGATTTGAGAAGTTTTGACGACTTCTACCAATTGTAGTTGAGTGTGTTTTGCGTCCCAACTTTATTTCCGGGCTGCTGCTTTACTACTACTTCCACTTCCACTTCCACTTCCACTTCCACTTCCACTTCCACTTCCACTTGCACTTGCACTTCCACTGCCACTTCCCCTTCCGCTGCCACCATCACCAGAACTCTTTTTTGCCTTCTGTTCTGCAACTTTTGCCTTCAGCTTCTGTTCTGCTACTTTTGCCTTCAGCTTCTGTACTACCTTCTTTGCCTTTGCTGCCTCTTCCTTCTCTGCTGCCTTCTTTTTCTTCTCAGCGCCTGAGCTATCTCCAGATTCAGAAGTACCATGGTCGGTCACGAGCGATGGGAGACTTTCAAAAGATGAGGTGATAGATCTTGGCATTGTTAGAGATGGACTGATGGACCGAGTTGTAATCGAGATTTGTATGATTGTTGTTTTGTCGGATTGACTTTGATGAGCTGATTCTGAAGAGATGATATGAGATGATATGAGATTGGGAGTGAAAAGCACAAAAGGTTCCATCTTTATACTGTTCCAACTGGGTCTGGACTTCAACAATTAACAATTCAAAATTGTTAATAGCCGCCAAATTCTAGTTAATAACATCTGGTCAACAAGACCGCTCCTATTTTTGTTCGGTCTGTGAAACGAATTGACCGTTGGTGGAGATGTTTGTGTCAATTCAACATATCCCCTAACCCTCTCTGGAAGATATCGAGGTACAAATTTAAATTTAGAAGGGTCTAAGGAGCTGCCAATGTGAACGGTTGCCTGTAAAAGCCTTATTTGAGACCCATATATGACGAGTTAGTTTTCTCATACCGATAATTTTCAATTGTCTCATATCTGCCTTAAACCAGGACAAACAAGAGACCTGGTCATTCCATCATGACCTTCTGTCCCACAAATAAAAGCGATATCTAAGAAAAAATTAATGATTAGTCCGGAATTTGTACAACAATATGGGAGAACCTGAATTGAGATGTCAATACTATCAATCTCTGCACATATCGGATATGAAATCACTTGAAATCCATCCCTTTACTTCCAACAATAAATCCAGACATAAATCAAAGATCTTACCGAAGAGCTATTTTTAGCGAAGATTTAGTTCATTTCTTGGTCGCAGTGGCTCGAGCTTCCATGTCCTCTTCGTCACGGACCATCTACGTACAGCGTGGCCGGATCTCTATTGACCAGCCAAACTGATCGGAAGTATCTCTCGATTTGAACTTCCAACAAATTCTAGAAGTTGAGGGGAAGCTTGATAAAGTCATAGTAGCTGATTACTTAAACCATTACCACTATCAGGGGTTTATCGCCTACTGCTGCGTAGTAGCGATGTGAAGAAAGTTCGTGCGGAGTTGATGGAGAGCTCAAAAGTTCACCTATGAAAGGCAAGGCTGTTCATCTCAAAATGGCATGAATGAACTTGACCAGTGTGGAAACATTCACCAAAACTTGTTTGATTTCGTCCAACTCTCAAAGAAACCATAAATCAAGGTTTTGTGCTTCTCCCTCTTCCTAACCTTTAGACAATCCATTTTTAGCCGATTGCTTCTTCAATGACCCTACCTTTACCGCAGTTTTTAGGTCTGTGAAATTACTATCAGATTATTTTCGTTAGACGCATGTTTCTAAAGTCATCATCGCATTAAAGATTCATCATTCAATTATTTACTCGGTCAGATCCGATGAGCTTATATCATTGGTATTGACTTGACCGTCATGTCAAACCCCCATTCCAAATAGTTTCAATGCTATTTATTGTTCCAATTTACGAAAAAATCGAACCTCACTTCAATCTCCAGCTTCGAGGTCGAAGATAAGTCTGGGGGTCAAAGCTAGAAGAGTTACCCACTGCGCCGTTACCAAGAAGGCAATTTGGGTGAGAATCGGCTTCAGAGCATGCTTAGTTCCTGCGGGCAACATACTTCCGAACTCATGGTAATAAGAGAAAGGATCGATGGTCCTTCCCTTCGCGCCAGCTAGTTGGTCGTACTAGAAACTGTCGACCATTGCATAGAATTGCTATAATATCATGGCTTCCGTCAAATCAAAGTCGGGCCTAGATTTAGACCTAGAAAGATGTGCTTCTCTGGCACTGAGATACAGTGGCCTAGAACTGCGCGATCAAATTTTAATATACCTCGCAAAAGAGCAAAGCCTGAGTCTAATCAAATCAAAAAGTACGGCACAAAAGAGCGAACAAATCAATACAAAAATTTATATCATTTCAAAAAACGCTCATCATTAATTGATTCAGAATGTAGCACAATTAATTGAACTTCAGCCCTGCTACCCTTGATCTATCGTCAAGAAATTACTTCTTGGCATCGGACTTCATACCTGCCTGAATCCATTCTCTACCCTTCTCTGCCGCAGCCTTCATTTTTGCCTCACGATCAGGATCTTTCTTCAAGGCTCCGATATTGTGTGGCTCTGGTACATGACGACCCTTTTCAACAGCAGGTCTCTTTTCCATTCTTTCATCCCATGCCTTTAGAGCTGGGAATTCCTCGATATCAACTCCACTGTAAAAGGCAGCAGTTACCCAACCCCAGTGAGCAATATCAGCGATTGTACATCTGTCACCAACCACTAAAGCATGTTGTTAGTGATGTTTCTTTGAGATGAATAGGGGTATATGGGGGTACCCCTAGCCATATTGAACAACCAAGTTGCAAAATATGCATCAGGTGGCTGACAACGAAGCAAGGATTGAGGTGTCAATTATACTTACAATAACCAGAGGTTGACTTTTCTAGATGGGTATTGAGAACGGAATACAAGCGCCTGGTCTCATTTGTATAACGATTGATACCATACTCAATCCTCTCCGGGGCATATTTTGAGAAGTGATTAGCCTGGCCTTGCATGGGACCTACACCCGCATTGAGGAAGAAGAGCTGGTTATCATTTTAGTATGTTTCATTCTAGATCTAGAGATATTGAACGGCTTACCCAGTTGTTGACTTCATAGTACTCCCTTGTACCCTTTGGGTATGAGATCTTATGCTCGGTATCATATCTATCGACGAGGTATTGTTGAATGCTACCACTTTCGAACAGATTAATCTTCTTTCCGTCCGTGAATGTGTCGGTCAAAGCAGGAATTCGTCCATTGGGATTTATCTCGAGAAACCAAGGCTCTTTTTGGGTGTTTTTGGAGATATCAATCTTGTGCACCTCGTAGGAGAGACCAAGTTCCTCCAAAGTGATAGAGATCTTGATTCCATTAGGAGTTTGGGTTGTGTAGAGATGAATGTCTGATTGAGACGCCATTTTTGGAGTGATATGAGAATGTAACTGTGTAAGACGGTCGTTCATAGATATGAAATTGCAAGTGGGAATGAGTGAGATATATAAAGAATTCTTGGATTTTTGATTTGTAATATATCTGCCTTTGAATATCACATAACGAGATGACTAGGCGTAACTTCCCTCCGCTTTACCCCACCTACATAGGTACTTTACGATGATGCGATCTACGGTATTAAATGTTAATACTGCTGATCCATTTATCTTACCAAGCTAAAATCGAAAAACGGCTGTTAGTAAGGAGACTTGGCGGAAAATGCGGAACGTGGTAGTTTTGCAACAACACCTGACTAATTGACAGATAAAGGGAACCATTCCTTTCTATGGTGTATGCCGTGATCGGAAATAATAAAAACGTCCTCCTGCTGCCATCTTGGTTGTCATATTTGAACGCAACAGTCTTTAGACAGTTTGATTTGATAGCTTTTTGTTGAAGAATAGCTTACATCACGTGATTGTAATACTAAACCAATTAACACTAGCTCGGCCGGCTAAAGTGCTTACTCGGTAGATTCCAGACTTAGGTGCGATACAATCTTTCTTCTATTCTTTCATAAAATCTACAACAAGATCAAAATTAGCAACCATCGATATTTAATACACTCACCACAACATCATGGCGTGGAGACAACAAGGAAGCACTGGATCGAACAACATTCCTTTGGGAAATCGACGACGCTTTCCTGGCGATGGCGGATCTGCTCAAGAGGAAAGCTATAGCCCAGCTCCATCCTCCAATAATTATTCTTCCAACAATCAACAAGATTCAGGCATCAAGCGTGGAAGAAGTCCAACTGTGAAGTGTAAGTTCATTATGTCTAATGTCGCAATCAATCAGTCTAACATTTTCTAGCCGAAGAACCTGCAGGCGATGGATCTCGACGTCGCAAGAAGAGAAATCGTTGGGGTGATGCTACTGAGAATAAGGCTGCAGGCCTTATGGGACTTCCAACTGCAATCATGGCAAATATGACAAGTGAACAACTTGAAGCTTATACCTTACATTTCCGTATCGACGAAATTACACAAAAATTGAGAATCGATGATGTTGTTCCAGCGGATGGCGATAGGTAAGGAAGCTCTTTCTATGTGTGCTTAACGATAACTAATTATTTCTTCTGCAGATCTCCTTCGCCCGCCCCTCAATACGACAACTTCGGTCGCCGTGTCAACACTCGAGAATACAGATACAGAAAGAGGCTCGAAGATGAGCGACACAAATTGATTGATAAGGCTATGAAAGTTATTCCTAACTATCATCCACCACAAGACTATCGCCGTCCTACTAAGACTCAAGAGAAAGTCTATGTGCCAGTCAATGACTACCCAGAAATTAACTTCAGTATGATTGCTAACCCTCTAACCTTTCTAACCTTATTCTCCCTTCCATATCCGTTTTCATTTATCGTGTGACAGTAGATGCAGCATTTGGAAGACAAATGCATAGCACCGTCATCACTAACTTGTCGTACTCACTGCCATTTTGCTCAAAGCTTTTGATCCTGTACTAACACTTAGCTTGCGCTTTACTAAAGTTGGTTTACTTATCGGTCCTCGTGGCAATACATTAAAGAAAATGGAGACAGAATCTCAAGCTAAAATTGCTATCCGTGGAAAAGGATCCGTCAAGGAAGGAAAGGGTCGTTCCGATGCAGCCCACACCAGCAACCAGGAGGAGGATCTTCATTGTTTGATCATGGCAGACACAGAAGAGAAGGTCGAAAAGGCAAAGAAGTTGATTCACAACATTATTGAAACTGTAAGTCTCCGATACTCTCCCCTGCTATCGTTCTTCAAATACTAATTCACAACAGGCCGCTTCTATTCCAGAAGGTCAAAACGAGCTTAAGCGTAATCAACTCCGTGAACTCGCTGCTCTCAACGGTACGCTTCGTGATGATGAGAACCAAGCTTGTCAAAACTGTGGTGAAATTGGCCACAGAAAATACGATTGTCCTCAACAACGCAACTTCACTGCCAACATTATCTGTCGCGTCTGTGGCAATGCTGGACATATGGCTAGAGATTGTCCAGATAGACCTCGTGGTGCCAATTGGCGTAATGATGGCCCTGCAGGTCCAAATGCTGTACCAGGTCAAGGTCGTATTGGCGCAGGCGATGCTGTTGACCGCGAATATGAGGTAAGCATAAACTCAATCCCGACTTCTACAGTATCAAGTATTAACAACTTTGTCTTAGCAACTTATGCAAGAACTTTCTGGTGGTGCACCAGCTACTACAGATGCTCCTCGTCGTATCGAATCTGGTCCATCAGGTTATGACCAAGGTCCACCGAAGGATCAAGAAGATGTCAAGCCATGGCAACGAGGTCCATCAAATGCTCCTGCTCCATGGCAGAGAGGAAATGATGGACGTGATGGACGTGATAACCGCGATCCTCGTGATTCTCGCGACTCTGCGCCTTCTGGTCCTGCTCCATGGGCCAGACGAGGTGATGACAGAGATAGAGGAGGCTACCAAAATGGTGGATACAACGCTCCACCATCTGCTCCTTGGGCAAAGCAATCGCAAGCACCAGCTGCACCAACTGGTCCTGCTGCTTATCCTGGTCAAAATGGTTATGCCCCTGGATATGGTAGCTATCCTACACAGCCACCACCAATGGGTGCGCCTCCTGGTCTCAGTAGTATGCCAGGACCCCCAGGCCTCAGCACTGCTAGCATCAATGCTCTCCTTCAACAATATGCCAATGCTCCTCCTCCTCCTCCTCCATCGAATTCTGCTCCTCCACCACCTCCACCTGGAAGTGCTCCTCCTCCACCACCACCAAGCGATCAGCCACCACCACCTCCTCCTCCAGGAAACTAACAGTCGTCTTCTCACATAATCAAGAAGATTATTTTCAATTACTTTTCAGCCGGCGTGCAAAAACAAACAATCACTACGCCAGGTTTGAAGCCCATTCAGGAAGGATACTAACCTAGGGATTTCTTTATCCATATACACAAGGCTTCTTTGTGTTGACAAAGACAATTTTAATTATTGGGCCGTTTTTTTCGAGTCCAATCACTTTAATTTTTTCTTTTGATTAGTGCCTTGCTGCTAGTGTAACCATAGGAAATAAATTATTTATGAATATCTTTGGCTTCTATGATAAATGTGTATGATGTGATGTAACTTCTTTCAAGTGATCTGTCGAGTGACCACCTGCTTCGTAATCCCCTGGTATTATGGCAAATTTGATATTCTCAAGTTCATCCACCTGTGGAGTCATGTAGTCCGATTTTGCAAAGCCAGGACTCAACTTTTCAACTTTCCCAAGAGGTAAGATCTTCTAATCCCAATCAGACTTTGTTCACCAATTCATATGGCCAAAAGTTGATTTTCATGCCCCTTTACCCCCTTCTTTCCACCTTGTGGGGCGCTCACTTTAAGACTTTTTTACTTGAGGATTTCGCTGTCGCATCATTCATTGCGCAGTATCCTCTATGAAAAAGTGGTTACCTGACAGCTCTGTTCTCTCCCCATATTCCTATCCGGTATCTTGAAGCGAAAGCTCCCACGCATGTTAAGGAAACTGCGCGGAGACTTCTAGAACGTTGTACAATTTTACTTCAACATGACTTTCAAACACAATCACAAGGCAAAAACTCTCTCTTGCCTGTGTGAAGCTTGGGTTATCAAGGGGGTTGTGTCTTGGGTCCTTCGAACAATTAGATTGATGCATCCTTGATACTGAATTTGTCAGATCCAATGCACTTCCCAGGTGGATGAACTTGCCGTTGAGTTGGGTCTTACAAGTGAATAAAATTCTTAATTGAAGGGAGATTCCGGCCGGACATAGGTTTCCTATATCTCACAGAAGAATTTCATAGGATGTCCAAATAATTGGAAAAGTGTACATTAAGCTATGTTCCTAAACTACTTACTGTTTTGCGTGGGAAGGAACCCTACACCAACAACGCCGCCGAAAGTACAAACTTAAGAAGGCCATTCAAATTACACAACAGATAACAAACTTAACCCTTCGAT
The DNA here is from genome assembly GCA_004786245.1 of Botrytis hyacinthi. NCBI lineage: Eukaryota > Fungi > Ascomycota > Leotiomycetes > Helotiales > Sclerotiniaceae > Botrytis > Botrytis hyacinthi. The sequence continues at coordinate 28,817 of PQXK01000266.1, read as the reverse complement.
GCCTTAGATCTTTTCGCCTTACCTGATCGTGTACGAGAAAGTGGTGAAGCCCTCTTCAAACTCTTCTTCTCTTTAGTTGTGTCCTTTTTATCTCCAGCCGGCTCTAAATCCACAAAGTCATTCCAAAATTCATCCTCCTCCACTTCATCACACTCATCCTCCTGCTCAATTTCCGGCTCTACCACATATTTCTTCTCATCAAATGTGACCTTAGGTCTCGAAGTTCGCCTACTGCTCACAAAACTCGACTTCTGGGGTTGAGCACTATATCCCGCGATTTGATAATAGTTATCGGAATCACTGAAAGGGTCGTAGTCGTCGTCTGGCTTCAAGTCAGGGTCCGGACTAGCTGGTGGTTCTTCTTCCTCAACAACAGGGGTAGGCTTTTTTTCGCTCCTAGGTGGTGTTTTGGGTTTCACTATTTGGTCATTCATGCCACGGAGCGCATTCGCCTGTCTTTCCTTGTGCTTCCTGTCACTTTCCGCCTTCTTTCTTTTCGCCGCTTCCCTCCTCTCTTCCCTTTCCTTTTTTCTTCTCTCCTTTGCCTCCTCTTCCGTTTCAATCTTGTCATTATTACCGCCACTTCCTGGAATTGCAATTGTTCCAGCTCCTCCTCCTGGTGGTGGCGGTGGTGGTTGATTGCTATTGTGATGATGGTCATCCGGTTTATTTAACGCGTCTTGTCTGGCTTTTTCAGCTGCGTCGCTCTTAGCTTTATCCGCGTCCTTTTTAGCCTGCGCAGCTTGTGCTTTTGCAACAGCGTCTGCGGCTGCCTGTGCTTCTCTTGCTGCAATATTTCTTTGTCTGGTTGCTTGTGCTTGAAGAGCAATTCTTGTCTTGATACGTTTCAACCCAAGCTTAGGTCCTTCACCAGCCACTATATCATCATGTTAGTCATACAGTCTGAAAAGTAAAAGTAGAAGGATAAATATACTTATGTCGTGAGCAGTTTGAAGATCAGCCATCCTTCGTTTATTTCCTTCATTTTCTGCAATTGCTGCATCTCTTTGTAGTTGAAGAGTTGCACCAGTTTCCTCACACCCTGCTAGTAAAGTTTCCAATTCAGCAATTCGAGCCTCGAGCTCTGCAACTCTTTGAGAATCATCTGGCATAAAGTTTGGAGCGCCTGGTTCTACCTCAACCTGTCGTTCAATGAGTTCCTGTCTGTGTTTTCGACACTCTTTCAATTTATTTTGAAGATCTGTACGTTGATCTTGAAGAGCTGTTAAAGTCTTATTTGAAACATTAAGTTGTACTACCATATTAAGATTCTGATCCCTGAGCTTCTTGAGATCTTCAGCTTGTCTCCTGAGCCTTTCGATATGTTGCTTGTTGATTTCTTCATTAGAATCATGTGATGTAACACTGTCAACATCTATATCCACATCAGCCGCAGCATCATCCAATTCCTTTTGATGTGCTGCTGCAGCTTTCTTTCGATCCTCTTCTGCTTTCTTGTCTCTTTCGATCTTTGCAGCTTGCATCTCTTCTTCGATTGCAGCATTCTCAAGTTCAAGCTGAGCTACTCTTTCCTTAGCAGCAGCAGCTCCATCATGGTGTTGATGAAGACCTGCATACGCTTGCAGTTGGCGAAGTTGATGTTGTCCTCTTCGCTGACAAGCATCGAGTTCCGCTTCTAGATTTGTAATAATTATTTGATCATCATTATGATTTTTTCTACAATCGGCTAAAGTCGTTCTTAAAGCCCTTAGAGCTTGTGGTGAGATTCCATTAGCATTTAATCTAGCTTCATCAAGTCTTGCTTGAATATCTTTGATTTGTTGTTCATGCCTCTTGCTGGCTTCAGAGATTTTCTCGTCCAGAAGAGCGATTTGTAAGTCCCTATTCTCAAGGTCATCGAGGGCCTTGGCAAGGGGTCCATTAGCAGCAGCCTCATCTGGAGGTTTTTCTTGCAGTTCTGCAATCTCCTTTGTTAGAGTATCGATTCGTTCTTGCATAGTTGTTCTAAGTCCAATGTTTACACTGTTTAAATTTGTGATTTGTGTTCGCAAATCGGCAATTGTCGTTCGTAAATCTGCAATGATCACATCACTTTCTTTCTTTGCCGCAGTCCGTTGGGCCTCAGACTTTGCTAAAATTTCTTCATGTTCCTCCTTTATCTTAGCCAATTTAGCCTCAGATTTGGCCAGAGTCTCAGCTCGTGCATCCTCAGTCCATGCCAAGATGTCATGAAGTTCTTTATCGGCCGCAGCTCGTCGAGCTTCAGATCTTGCCAAGGCCGCATCACTCTCTTTCTTTACCGCAGCTCGTTCAGCTTCGCTCTTTTGTAAAGTTTGGTGCCTTTCTTTTATCGCTTCAGCTAATTGTATCTTGAACTTTGCAACCTCGGGATTAGCTGTCTTGGAATCTTTTTCCAATTGATTCACAAGCTTGTCAATCTGTGCTTTGGCATTCTTGGACTCTGTTTCCAATTGCTTCTTGAGACGTCCTATCTCTTGTTTCTGAGTGGCAATCTCAGCTTTATCTTTTCGATCTTTTGGATCATCTGGATCATCGGGGTCATCGGGATCATCGGAATCGACGTAGTTGTGTATGGAATGTCTAGCTAGCTCGTTATCGATATAATGCTCCAGTGCGATAATTTTCTCTCTGAGATCTTGTTTTTCCTGTCGATTTTTGTTTATATCGTCATCAAAATTAATCATGACCGTCAAGGATTCGATTTTCGCGTCTCTTGTAGCAATGTCCTCGTGGAGGTCTCTGATAGTCTCTTCACAAAGGTGCATATTCTTTTCGTGAAGCATGTTTTGATCCATAAGATCTTTCAGCTGTTGTTCTAAATCCGACTTTTCTTCATTCGAAAAAACAGCACCTCCGCTGGCTTCGATCTTTACTATCTTGGTCGCTCTCAACTCGGCTGCTTTTAAGGCTGCGTTGAGTCTATCCATCTCGATATTCATTGCTTTCAAGTCTGATTCGTATTTTTCAGATTGCTCCCCCATTGCCTGTCGTTCTAATACTAGTTTCCTTATCTCTCTCTGTAGATCCTCAACAACCTTATTCTTCGTTCTTATAGAGGCATTTGCAGCATTTATTTCGGCCATGAGCCTCTTGTCCAATTCCTGCTTATTCTTGTCGTCTGGATGAAGTATAACATTTCTCAAGCTTTTCTCTAGCTCTTTGTTTCTAGCTTCTGAACCTTCTGCATTTTCATGATAGCTATCAAAATGTCTGCAGAGTTCATCAAAAGCTTGATCAGATAGCAAAACTCCAGGGCTTGGATCATTCGAACTCGGTTTCAACCCTCTTGCCACTGCATCGATATACTCGGTTTGTTGACGGCATTGTTTTGTAAGTTCCTCCAATTTAGCCCGACATTGTGTCAACTCTTTATCCAATCGTTCTATTTCTGCTACTTCTCTTGCACAGTCTTGATCGGGTGGTCGAGTACCACGAGCCATGAAGAAATCTCTCCTTTCTCTTTCCAACTTTTCCATTCTTTGAGAAACTTCTTTTAGAGCCTCTTGTGTTTTTATATACTCTTGCTGTACTCTTCTATCGTAACTAGAGCCCGCATTATTATTACCTGATGCGGATTTCGCGAGTTCTACCATTTCAATGAACTCTTGAACAAGTTTGCTGAATTGCTGAGGTGTACTATGATTACGCCTTAGATTGATAACAGGCTCTTGAGTTTCTGAATCATATTCTACATCCTCAGCTTCCCTTTGACTCTCTTCCTCCCCCAAAGCTTCACGAAGAACCCTCAAAGTCGTAGTGATAGCCGCATGCCAATCAGCAACCGCTATTTGGAATATCGCCGGATCAATATTCTGATCCGGATTGTCCTTTTGAGTAGTGAAAAAATACTGCGTCGCTCTTCGGAACTCCAAAATATATTGCTCGGAACGATTGCGTAATCCCCGCCACACACGACCTTTAGCTCGGTACGACATAGCTTGTTGATGTCCTGCCTCAATCATCTCCCTCATCCTGATACATTGATTGCTTATGAATTGTATACCGTGATCATCAATTACTCGACCATGTTCATTTATGGTATCCACGATAACTTTCAACACGGCTGCCCACTCATCTCTTTTCCTATCCAATGAAACTAGACTTCCTTGGGGTAAGCCACCGGCAATTGGAATTTCATGCTCCTTGCGTGCTAAAATATCTTCTGTTTTCAATCTTCTCTCTTGCTCCTCTTGCCAGAAGGCATAATCTGGTTCGACATTATCAGCCATTTTGAAGAGGTTTCAGCTTGATAGCTAGCTGTATGTGTTTAAGATTGATTTTCCGAATTGAGTTGTTGAATTGAGTGGTAAAGTATACCAGCGACCCATGAATGTACAGATCATTGACAGATAGTACCAAATAATAGAAGCTACTTATCGAATCCATTATTCCTTTGTGATTCTTCTTTTCTCAAACCTTGATGCAGCCGAATTTTGAGAATACTAGAGATATCTTTGTTTTTCTTTGTCATGACAAGATCTCTTTGAAGTCGCAGCACATTCTTCTTCAAGAAACACAATTGATCTTTTGATGGGAATCGTTCTAGGAATTGAAAAAATTTCATGCTTGAATGAATTGAAAGGAATTTATACTGAGGCGTCTCTATGTTGATGAAAACGGCGAAAGAGGAGAATTTGTTTAATGTAGTCGGTATGATTATAATACTTCTGAAGTTGCGGATTGATGGTTAGTGAAATTGCCTGATAAAGTGCTCTTACTTGAGAACAAGTATATGTAATTAATTGCTTACATGGTATTTTAATTTTTATCAGAGGAATGGAGATAGAAATTGATCTAATCATCTCGATTCAGACTTACACAACACCAATTAGGGGTACTTCATAACATGGTTAGTCACCCCAATAAATAAACCAAAACACGCAATTCTTCACACCTGAAGTATCTAAATAACTAAATATCAAATCAGACAACAGGAAATGCTTTTCACAAATCAATGACATCATGGACCTACTAAAACCCCAAAGATGCCGAAGATCAAACCATGTGATTAACCTCTCGTCTCTGAGAACGCGTGGTCGTCCCGTCCCCTATTTAACCGAAGAAAAAAATCCTGGAGTACAAGTTACACGAAATCGAGTGTACTTCATACAGGCCTTGCACAGTACTTTCATACTCTTAATCCAGACCCTTGATGTTTTCAGAACTTATGATGATATGCCCGTGCTCAAGGTTTTATGCGGCATTTTTGTCTCAGGGAATGAGAACGAGATTGAGTTTTCTGACTTACTGCTACCCAATGATTGAAAGCCTAGAAAAACATTTGAAGAGATTATGGAAGAGTCATGGGATATTTGGTGATGGGATGAAGTACCTGTATGATTGGGAATTTATCTTTCAGGACTGATATGGCGGGGTTTGAAAAGGGCATTTGGTTTGATTGATTATTGTAATCTTATACTAAATATGTATAAGGGCAAAGGAGAAATACTCAGGTCCATCAGTGGGTGTATGGATTGATGGGAGGCTTTCCAACTTTTGATATTTTTGGAAAGTTTATTCTGCAATTGTTTGATATCAGAGTTTATATTTTGATTATTCTATCTCTAAAAAATAATTATAACAATTCCTGAAATCAATGATTTGATATATCAAGAGATATTCACAAGTCTAATTTTGCAGAATTCCATTATTCCACACACCCACTGGTGGTCTTTCAATGTATCTCCGATATACCTACAAATAACAAAACACCTCTTCTCCATCTACAACAAATCTCCTCATCCCCTCTCCTCCCAAACCATTTCTAAAGCACTAACATACCTCTTCCTATTCTCCTCCCCAACCAAATGTCCACAATGCGTCGTCTCCCCAAACTTCACTCTCCTCACCCCATCTTTCCCTCCAAATCCCCTCTTCCCCGCCTCCTCCGCATGCTCCTCCACATCCTCCCACCTCACCATCGCATCCCCCTCACTAAAAACATACAACCTCCTCGCTTCCCTCCCCAAAATCTCCTCATCATTAAGATCCCTCCTAATCCTTTCAATCAAATCCACCCCCCCAAACACCCGCAATAAAATTTTATACCCCCCAAAAAGCACATACAAAAAACTCATACACAAAAAATGCACAATCCAAAATTGCGGAAACCCAAGCGAAAATGCAGAAACGGTAGCTCTGTATCTAAATTTTCCCGGGGAAGAATCCAGAACCAGAGAAGCGATGGGAAGAGATCTCCCTAGCGCACGATGGAATTCGCGCGCGAGAATCGAGAGAGTGAATGCCCCACCGTTGGAAAAGGAGTGAGCGAGGATTTTGGAGTTGGCGGGGAATTTGTAGAGGATTTTGAGAGCGGGGGTGAGACGGGTGAGGGAGTTAGTGGAGGAGGTGAAGATGTGGGGGGTGGAGGTTGTGAGGAGGAGGATGGGGGTGTCTGGATGGAGAGTGTGGTAGAGAGTTGTGTATTTGGAGATGTGTTTTGGGGAGGCGTTGAGCCAGGAGGTGAGGAGGATGAGGTCGGGGGATTTGGGGGAGGATCTGGTATTGGGGGGAAGGGAAGAAGAAGATGAGGATGATGTGGTAGATTCGGAGGGGTCGCGGATGTAGATACAGGGGGATAGACGTGTGAAGTCGGATAGGGTTGTCATGATGATGGTAATTTTGGTGGAGTCGAATTCAGAATCTGAATCATGAAGAGTTCTGGGTGAAAGAAATTATCCAAATGATTAGTTTTATCCCATGTTTATATAGATAGCCAACCCTCTGGGATTATCTTTCTTGGCTCAACAATTTTCTAGTGTTGCTGGGAAGTCTCCCATTCTAAACATAAGCGTGGAGCGGAGACGGAACGCGGGGTTTGAAATCCTTCCGAGTATGAGGTTATCACCTGTCAGTAGCCAATGGGAATGTCATTATAACTGTTAGAAATATGAAGTCCAAAGCCATCATCAACAATATTGTGATTGTTGAATTATATATATTGAAATACTTGACCTTCACTCAAGATCCCAAGAATCACCTAATCCAAGTTCAACATCATAATTCCACAATCTACCATCATCTACACCCTACCAATACTTCAATTAACCACATCACCACTCAGCCCCTTATCCTCTCCATCTCCGATCATCACTCTTTGTTGTAATTCAAACCCAATTCCACAAACTTCTTTCCTTCTCCTAGCAAACATTCCATATAAACCCAACCAAATCGTTCTATCCCTACAATCTGTCGCTCCAAACCATTCACTCGCACCACAATCCGGCATATATCTATTCAATTCTTCTTTCGTCGCTTGAATCCAAGGTTTTGGTATTGGCCAATCTGAAAAATGCATATATTTCGCTTCTGCCAAAGCCTTTTCCGCGTCCCAAGTATCTTTCAAATTGCCCAAATATTCTAGATGTGATTTGCGACGGAGTTCTCCCGAGAGAAGATTATAAGGACGAGATGGAATTGCTAATATATTAGGTGAAAACATTGTATTCAATATATCCATATCGTTCTCATTCGGTTCCGCATGTTGTACTGCTGCTTCGATTCTTTGGAATAAGTTGGTGGAAGGATGTAATAATAACAAATGAGAGGAATATGCCCAATTGGTTGGGGGACCGAAATAAGTATATGGCATAGCGACCGCAGCAGATGGTAATAGAAACAATTCATCCATATTCCGAATATAATTCGCATCCGAATCAAGATGTAAAACTCGATCATATTGCGTGAGATTGAATGCGAGAAGTTTGGTATATGAACCTGCCCATGTTGTCTGTTCCGTATGATTCTGATGTAAAACATCCACCGGTTGTAATTTGACATAATAATCAGTTTGTGCTTGTTTCAATAATCTGGCAATGGGTGTGAGAGGATTGGAAGGAAGCGTCGTATCGATTTCTTCAACATTCCAGTGAGATGGATATAACATTAATCGTTGAGCACGACTACCGATTGTTTCGACTTGCGACCAGAGCATAAGAGCACTACAAAGATATTCAGGTGAAGTAACATATTGAACATATGCGAATTTGAACCAGTCAATCGCAGAATCCTCCACTGTAGTTACTGGACCTGGCATTGGAGGAAATACATCGCCATCATGATTGTGAATGAAGACATATCGAACGACCAAAAATATAAGTAGAAATATACACGTCAATTGAAAAGTAGTTGAAGATATTAAAACTCGCAATCGACGAGTATAAAAGCGAAAGCCTGCCATACAGACATTTGAATATGAAAGAAGGATAACAACATCTCCATTCTTGAGATTTTTCCCTTTTTCCCTTTTTCCCTTTTTCCAATTAACACCTACTCGAGCTACTTACTTGAATATTATTGATTGTTACGGCTAAGTTGTCCGATACCATAAACACCAAGACGCTAAAAAGATTAGAATGTAAGGTTATTTCTTGGCCCCTGAGGTTAAATAGTGTAATATCTCACCGCTTTGGCTCTATTATTAATCTTAAGGATTTATATAACGTTAGTTAACCAAAATGATCAATGAGATCTCAATTTGTATGAATGAAGGAACTAAACGGGCCAATTGACTGGTCGATTTATTTCTGAGGATTAAATGGTTATCAGATGGGGGCAAGCCCCCAAACCCCCATATCCTCGCTGCGCTCGAGTTTATGGAGTTGAAATGTGAATTTCAGGGTAAATCGTATGTATGTATGATATACGGAGCGGAGTACCCCAAGTGGGATGGATGTGGCAGAATAAAGACAACGAGATCCATTGGACCGTACATATTGGCCCCTCTCGCACTCAAGGAATTGCGATTTGTCAATGAGCCAATCTTTGAACCAGTCTTCGGAAATCGGCACAACCAAAGTCTGGTCTGGTGCATGATAATGGTTTTGTCAAAAGGCTCGTAGATTATCATGATGCTATTCACAAAGTCGAGCCAACTCCAAAGGCATCTCACATATGGAATGGATACATCTCGGGACCTCGTGGTATGGAATTCTCAAGTGAGCCTTTCTATTTCATAGTGTTGAGTTACTGAACGGATATCCCTGTTTATACTCTCTGCTTATCGTACTCTTATCATCTTGACTATCAAATTCCATGATACCACCAATCTACCAATTTTCCAATTCTCAACCTCATTCACTTCAGTCCCCAAAAATGCAATGCTCAATACCAGATCAAAACGCCGAAATTTGGTTCCTGATCTGACAAGTCTGCCATCAGAGCTCGGAAATTATTTTGGACAAATGCTTCACATCTGTGTTGTTCACGAAGATGGAATAGCAAACCTCCTTCTTTACCAAAGGAAAGCTCTCGAGGGATACCCTTCATTATATTATGAGGCTTTGGAAACTCCCTGTGTTGAAGCAGTTCTGAACTCTTAGTTGACCATACAATTCATTGCGTGATTCATCGTTGCACACAATTAGCTCATTGAGATTAGAGCTGAAGTATGCGTGAACCCCCTTTGGACTTCCCCTATCATTCTTGCGGGTATCGTGAATCTTCACATACACGGCTTCAAAAGCTTAGTTACTATTATACCAAAGAACCATAGATAGACGGGGGTCCCCAAGAATGCCTACATTGCAAGTACAACTATTTACATGTGGAGCAAAAGATCATTCAATAATGCACGCCTCCAATATTTCCAAACCTAAGCCGGATCTTAAAAAATAAGACATCTAGTCGTGGCTCCTTCGTCAAAAAAAAAAAAGCATCCTTCAATTTCCGCCACACATCCTGATTCTCACTCTCATCCAAGATACTTCAGAACCACCTCTCGTCATCAGTGTGAATGCCGCAGTCAAAATATCACCCACTCATCAAACCACAATATATACTTGCACATCTGCCAATACATTGCCAATACCAGTAATAATGATGAGTTGCTATACTGTGGCCATCGATCACGACAAATCCATTGCTTCAGCGCAATTCTCATCCTCAGTCGTGAAAATAGAACCGCCCTTCCTGCTTCGGAACATTCTTTCTCTACCTTAAAAATCCGAGTTCAACTAGACTCATGAATTATAAAGGGTCCGTACACTCTCCTACTAATATCAATGTACCATTCTTCTTAGAAATCCACAAGGAACATCCAGATATCAGCCTATTTGAGAGTCCAGATTTGAGCATACATAATCTCCATTTCACTCACTCTTCGCTCCGTATCCCTCACCCCTTACGCATCACCTCCTCAATATCCTCAACACTACCCAGACGACTTGATACGTCAACTCTCTCAAACTCTCCCCTTCCTATTATCCCCCCTTACCATTTCTATACAAACAGCAAAACTCACAAAATCTAAGAGTTCCTCTGTCCCATCCCATCATATCCTCTCTTTCTCTCCATTATTTCATATCACCCCCCTTCCTTTCCTTTCCGTCCCTCCTTTCCCACCCTCCTTTCCCACATCTCCACCTTCAAAATCACCCAACCCAATCCAACCCAAATCCAATTCAATCAATCAACACAATCCCGGGTCCCCACAATGCACGCACATAAGCAATGTAGTTTTAATTGTAACCTATCGATCCAAAAAGTATAATCATTGTCATTACAATTAACCTAACTACCTATTATCTACCTGGCTACCCAACAACCCTCTCTCTTTCCGTCCAGTGTGCACCCCCATTCCGAATCCAGATCCCAATCCAATCTCCTTCTCCCTATCCCTATCCCCTCAATGAAAAATCTAATCCCCAGTCCCCAATTCCTAATTCCCAATCCTCAATCCCAATCCTCGATTTCTTCCCCTTCCTTTCCCTCCTCACACCATTACCTCATCACCTTATCACCTCATCACCTCATCAAAAATTCCCTTCCCCCCCCCCAAAAACCAAAACCCAAACCCCCTTTCCCCTCCTCAAAAAAAAGATCTCCTCCCTCGCGTGGGGTCGAACCACGAACCTCTCGATACCACATCATCAACATCATGAAACCAACATTAACTAACAGTCGAACGCGCTAGCCAATTGCGCCACGAGGGATCTCTCATTACCCAAATCTGTAATTTGTGCTAATTGTTGTGGCGGGGCGGAATATATTATAATATATCCCATTACATTCTATTACACCATGTTATACATTGTGGATATGTATATAGAGATAGACGTACAAAGTAGAGGTAGATACATCTTGAGTGGTGGGTAGTGAGTGAGTGGATCATGAATGGATGGAAATGATTATTTGTATGGTGGGGCGGAGTGGAGTGGAGTGGGGGTGGGATGGGGATACGGGTGCGAAAGAATGAAAGAAAGAAAGAAGGAAGTTTTTTCTTCAAGGGGGGGGGGGGAGAGGAAACCTCGGAAACTGGGAATTGTAATTGAGGGAATACAAGTATGAGAATGAGAATGAGAATGAGAATGAGAAAGCAGAAGCGAAACTGAGTACCTAGCTAGGTAGGTAGTGATGATATATTTCTACCGACTACCTAAATAGATAATCTGCTAATAAATTACAATATTATAATCTCGTGACTAGATACAAATGTACAAATATACAATGAAAAAATACGAGATACATGCCAGGAAAATATTATACTATGTTTTCTTTCCTCAATCGAGTTCTTCCTACTGATTTCTCATTCTTCGTTCGTTCTTCATTCTCCATTCATTCTCATAATTTCATTCTTTTCTCTGTTCTCTGAATCTCTGTTCTCCTTCCCTTCCCTCTCTATTCCCAACCTTCTAATCATACAGAGTCCGCCTTGCTCCCATCACAAACCCCTTTGTGCAATCCACCAACAACCAACCATCAGAAAACAAAAGAGATATCAAAAATACCAAAAAACAAAAGAAAAACGCCCCTTCTCATATACTAATATAATAATATACTTAATAAGCCTGTCCCGTTTCAGAAAAAAATTGGCTTCCCTCATCTTCGTCCCTCCGTTCCCATCCTCCTACTTCAATACTAACATCCCAAACCCACCCCCAAATACTTCACTATAACCCACCCACCATCTCCCAATTATTTCATAGTTTTCAAAAATCCCTCTAAATCGAAACTTTCCTCATACTCCTTTCCATCCCACAATTCTCCCAAATCATCCAACCAACCTTTCTTTCCTTTCTCCCTTACTTCTCCAGTTGCATCGACCATATCTTCTTCTCGTTCTGCTTGAACACTACTATCTGCTGCTAATGGAACTTCCGATGTATCACCTAAATTAAAGAGGTCGAGAATTTGATCTGTTTCCATAGTTCCCAGACCCGCATTTTGTTGATTGACTACTGTGGATGCTACGTCGATTTTGAATCTTTGAAGACTATTTGAAATAAATTAGTATTTGATTTGTGAAAGGTTTGTGAGAGAAAAGAGTGAAAGGACGGGGAAAAATATATGAACACGGGTTATAACGAACCTCAAAATCTTTTCCTCCAAAGTACCCCTAGTAATCAATCGATAAACATTAACCACCTTCTTTTGACCAATTCTATGAGCTCTGTCCATAGCTTGTAAATCTTTTTGAGGATTCCAATCATGTTCCACAAAAATAACCGTATCAGCACCCGTCAAATTAAGTCCCAAACCTCCTACACTAGTTGTAAGAAGTAAGACATCATATGAAGGATCGGAATTAAATTTGTTGACGATATCTTGACGTTTATTAGCATCAACTGATCCATCCATACGTAAGAATTGTACTGAAGGTAACATCTTCTTAAGAACATCATTTTGAACCATATCTAACATTTCCTTCATTTGACAGAAGACTAAAGCTCGATGAGGTGAGACAAAAGAAGTCTCGGTGGTAATTTCATTTTCGGAAGAAGGTTCTGTACCGATACCACAATCAACAAGTAAATCTCGCAAGGCCGTTAATTTTGGTGCGTGAATAGGATCTCGAAGACTAGTTCCTTGTTTGGCAAGAAGTCGTTGAGTATCTTCGTATTGTTTATGACCTTCTTTCATAACAAGTGCAGGAGAATTGCAAAGTTTGCGCATATATTGTAGAGCTTGGAAAATATGTTGTTTTGCTTCTTTGTCACCAGATGATGCCTTTTCAGCAAGAGTCTTGCCTTCTTTCTTGGTGAAATCTTCAAAGAGTTTCTTCTGTAAATCACTAAGATCACAGTAGTAATTCTGTAAGATCTTAGGTGGTAAATCATCCAAAACCTCTTCTTTGAGACGACGTAGAAGGAATGGTAAGACTTGTTTATGTAAAGCTTCGATAGCAAGAGCACCAGCTTCTTGTTCTTTCGAAGAAGATTTGCTATAACGACTAGCGGCAATTGGTTTGGCGAAACGATCCAGGAAAACCTTCTCAGCTCCAAGGAAGCCTGGCATGAGAAAATCGAAGAGAGACCAGAGTTCCAGTACATTGTTTTGAATTGGTGTACCGGAAAGGATAAGTCGATGATTGCTAAGTAGGCGTTTGACAGCGACAGTAGTTTTGGCTCGAGGATTTTTAATTAAATGGCCTTCATCTAAAACACAATAATTCCAATTGAGTGGTGATAAAACATCGATGTCATTGCGACAAATTTCGTATGAAGTAATGACGATATCAGTTTGACCAAGTTGTTCTCTAAAACGAGCTCGATCGAGTGGAGGTCCAACATAAGCTGTACATGTTAGGAAAGGAGCATATGCTTTAATTTCTTGTTGCCAATGACCGGAAAGAGTAGGAGGACATATGATGAGAGATGGCATTCTTCTAGATTCTGGGGCTCCAGTTTTTGCAAATTCCTCAGCTCTAAGGTGATGATCACTTGCGACAATACATAATGTTTGTAACGTTTTGCCAAGACCCATATCATCACAAAGAATTCCATGAAGATGATATTTGTTCAAAAAGTTGAGCCAATTAACACCTTCTTGTTGGTAAGAACGAAGCTCCGCTTTAATGGCGACAGGAATTTTGAATTCCTCAACTTTATGAGGATCCAAAAGTTGACCAATAAAGGTACGTTCACGATCTCTACCTTGTAATAATTCTTGTGATAAACCAGGAGGATCTGGAATACCTGCTTCAAGTGGAACAAGTTTAACCAGAGTAGCGAAAGAAGTTGTAGCAAGTACTCGTACATCAGTATCTGAATCGCTCATTCGTCCAAGAACAGGAACGATGAGGAAAATGACATATGGTAATATACTATCACCCATGACAGCAATAAGATGATAAATTGATTCAATGACACCTTGACGGAAGTTGAGGTCGAGCGGATTGCTGATAGATGGTAAAACTTTCTCCACCAGTAAAGTCATGGCTTCTACAGTTATAACACTGCAAACCGTTGCAAGACATTTAGCTGCCATATAACGGAATACAGATAGTTCCGAGTGAAGAGCTGTAACGACAAGAGGAAGTAATTCCATGATAAAAGGATATAATGATTTATCCAACGTGGGTGTCAAGGCACGAATCACAGACATGCCATCAATAGCTTCTTGTCCAAAGGGTTGTGCGGGGTCTATGCAGTCTCGTGGAAGAGTACCACCAAATGCATGTCGTAGTGGTTGTTCCATTAGACTTTTAAGTGTAGGGACCTTGTTTAATAATTCGGATCCAAATATTGTCGAAAGTTGTTCCAAGGCTTCCTTGGCACCTCTTCTAGTTATTCTCGCTTCTTTGGCTTCTCGTGCAAATTTTGCTGCATCCGGATGATCTTTACGATCTTCTTCTTTCCGTAATGATAGAATGGCGGTTGTGAGAGGAGCATTTGGAGCGAATTCTGGTGTCTCCGAAGTTTCCATACACATAAATTTAACCAGATTTGATACAACCTTTTGTGCCGGCCCAGTACGACCACCTTCTGCAAATATTTCGATAAGTCGAGCGATAGAGAAAGCAGACCGTTGTTGTAATTCCAAAGTTTCCTCTTTTTTGACACTATCCATCATAGATTTGATGATATGAGATGGCTTCTTGGGTGAAACCTTCATAGCGACCAAAGCACTTGCAGCAGCTGCCTTGATACGGGTATCTCTCAACTCTTTAATACTCTTTGCGTTATTGATGACTTCGGTGACATTTTCGCGTGCTTCGGTAAGAGCTTGAGTCGCTATCATCCGTTGACCAGGGGAAAGCATTTTCTTTAATCGATCGAAATCCTCGGAAACACATTTAGTAGCAGTCACAATGGAGAAAGCATCTGGTCCAGCTTCAGCTTCACCAGCTACAACAACCGCAAGTACAGGTAAGCGTCCTTGAGAAACTTTGCCAACATCGCGAAAGGTATTGAGGAGTTGTGAACATTGAGTTCGAACCAAATGTGTGTAGCTGACTAAATCTCTATATGTGAGAGGGCGTTCATTTTCGAGAATCTTTGTGAGAGCTGGTTCGAAACGTAAAGCATGAGTCTTTGAGATACAATTCTTGGCGTATTCGTCGATGATGATTGAAGCCGTTAGTTGGGTAGAAGAGAAAGCCGAAGACATTCCTGGGGTGATACTAGCATCATATGCATCGAGGGCAGGAGCTGGTACGAGAGACATAATAAGACCCATGGCTTTTGCGGCTGATGCACGAGATCTAATTAAAATATCCATACCCACCAGATCCACATCACCTTGCATCATGGGACCATCGACGTCATGTGATGATGATGATGTAGGGGTAGGTTCGACAACCTTTGTAGCCTTTCGACGCTTTTTCGTTGGAGGCTCAGGACCGGAAGGTGTGCTTGGGCGAGCGTTACTTGTAGGACCACTAGGTAAGTAAGAATTGCCGGATGGTCTTTGGAAAAGTGTGGCGTTCATGGGTAATGGATGTCGAGATACACCAATAGGATGTAATGTAAGTTGCATAAGAGGATCGATGTGTGGTGCGAATTCTGCGGATAAATGTTCTGGATCTCTTGCAAGGAAATGTACCAATGCTTTCCACACTTGAAGTGATAAATTTAAAGTATCTTGATTTCTCTCAACCAAAATATTTTGATAGATCAATCGGAGAATTCTTCCATCCATCCAATCTCTAGTCCCTTCACCCTCAATGCCGACAAATGTCAACAAAGCTCGAAGGACTGCCGAGCGCACGGATGTGATGGTATGTCGAAGGAATGGATATAATCTTGGTACCAAAAGTCCAAAAGATTGTTCAGCATCTCGAGAAGCGTTCTTCTTCATAGCTTCTAATACTTCAGGGAAACTGCAAAGTTTGGCCAACAAATCCATGATCTGTCCGGTACTAGCACTCAAATCATCACCAAGATTTGAGAGACATTCCCAAACAATATTGATGAGACCATCAAGTGCTTCAGGTCTCAAGTTGACAAACTCTTTCGCAATTGGAATAAGTGTTGCTGCACTGACAGAACGAACGTCATCATCCCAATCACCTAAACCTTTCATCACAGCACGAATGACTCCATCGATCAAATCGTTATCTTTCAGTAACAAATCGTTTCGAACTGCCACCAAGTAACGAAGACCAATCATACCACCATGGCAAATAGCCCAGCCTGGTTTATCCAGTTGAATGTCATTTTGCATAACGAGACGATACAAAATGTGATGAACGGAATAAACAACCGGAGGTGGGAGGTGAATGAGTAAAGCACCAAGAGTCTGACCAATTGTTTCTCGAATAGGTGCAACAACTGTATCTGAAACATAGTCCCCAAAACGATCCAAGATAAAAACGCAACACAACCGACAAGCTAAGTCATCAAGCCAACGTTGATTGAGTAAGTTGTTTTCGCTACGAGTCTTTCCCAGCTGTCTTCCAGCACCGGCTCCATGGACACGTATGATATCTCTCAAACCCATTGCGGCACCATGTCTAGTTTCCCATTGAGGATCGAATAAATCGACCACAAGAAATTCACAGAGACGTTCATAAGGCCACTCCGATCCTTCTTGTTCGCCCTCGGTTTCAAGTTCGGATTTGATTGGCATGATTGGTCCCTTGAATTCTGAAACGACTTTGGAATCTTCATCTATTTCTGAATTTCTTTCCGTTGAAAAGTAATCCGCCATGGGGTTTTTGGAATCTTCACCACTAGCATCCGGCATGGAAGTATCTGCATCGCTCGAAGTATTTGTACGTCGTACTGAAAGATCTACCAGCCTACTTTTGCTACCAGCAGTCATAGCTTCTCTTTTTCTCTTTCGTTTCAATTGATTCAGTTGTCTCGCACTCAGTCCACTTTCCTCCGAGGGTGTAGATGTACCTTTGTTGTTTTCTTGTCGTGAGAAACCATTTGAATCCTCACGTGCCAGTGTGGTGCTGGATCCATTCTGGTTATTAGTTGGAGCTGCATATTCGAGTTCCTCTTCAGAATATGGACCAAGAAGACCAAGTCGTCCATCAAGTGTCTTCTTTTGATGAGCGAGACGTTGAGCGGGATCCAAAGAAGCAAGGGCCCAATCATGACCTCTATCTCCACCACGTACAAGTTCTTTACCGTATTTGAGAATCGATACAATATCGAGAGTATCAAGACTTAATTGTCCTTCGGCAAGTGGTGTAGGCTCCACGGCTTCTTCCTTTTTGATTCCAGATTCCTCGATTTTTGATTCATCTTTCGCCAAGTCATCCTCACCATTTGGGTCATATTTTTCTGCATTCTCAACAATTCCGGCTAATGCTTTTGAAGCAGCTGTTCGTGTATCCCAAGTCTTATGACGAAGATATGGTACCACTCTTGTTAATAGATTGAAAAGTTCTTCGGGATGTGATTTCTGTACATCAGCCAATTGCTGAGCAGCAGTATTCCTAATTAATGGAGTGCTTCCTGTTTCCAGTAGCCTGAATCAAAAGTCAGTAGGAGGTAGGGAAAAGAGATGAGGCTCAAATGAAACGCGTCCAGAATATTCTCGAAATGAAGATCATTGATGATCATATCATATTATAAGAGATCTTCAATTTTACAATTCCCGTAAAAATTCCACGGCATATTAAAAATTTCAAGGGTTTGATTTTGTCTCAACCAAACGTAGAAAAGATGGAGAGACCCAAAGAGAAGAAACTCACGTGACAAGTCGATCCAATCTATTTCAACGTATCATCATGTCAGCAAATCCATAATTAATTCCCAAAATGCAGCATTCAAATGCAACGCGGCCGCATTGATCACAGCTTAATATTGGGGGGGTGGTGGAGGTGAAACATTACCTTGAAGCCATTTTCAATACGCGTGTGGTTCATTATCTGTATGAAGAGGATCAAAGGGAAAACGCCATATATGCCAAAAGATGAGTTTTTGTGAAAGTTCGTTAATCCATTCAACTTCGTTATCGTTTAGTATAGTCGTCGTCGTGGCAAAAAAAAGTAAAAGTGTACCTTGGGTGATACTCGGAATGATAATTGCAGATATGCAATATCGAAGAAAAGTTTATTAGACGCGTAAACGCAATGAATTAATAAATGAGTGATCGCAAAGAGGTCCAAAGAAGTTTTGATGATGTTTTGAAATAAAAGTAAGGTGAATGTTGATAGCGACGACGTGTATTGGAAATTGAAGGTAGTAGTAGTAGTAGTAGTAGTAGTAGTAGTAGTAGTAGTAGTAGTAGTAATTGTGAACCTTTCAGCCTTGATCGCGAGGCGGGATTTTTTCAATTGAAGATTTAAATACGGGGGAAAGTTATTATTGTATTCTTTTCCCTCTGAATTGAATGGCTGATTTGACGATGGCTATTGAAATGTATGGTGTAGTGGTGTATGGTGTGGTTGATATGGTTGATTGCCCAGAGCCCAGGTGATATATGTATGTACCGGTACGGTTTGGTATGGTTTGGTATAAAATTCGTTGGACTCGTTGATTGGTTGAATTTCCCCTTGTGTGGATTTTGGTGGTTTCTTATGGTAGCAACATGGTCGGTCGGGGAGTCGCCGTCCTTTATGGTCCTTAAGTATTCAGAAAATCCCAATAATTTTCTTAATTCGCTTAAAGGCTTAGCGCTGAACTGATCCCTGTTGCAGTTGCTTCAAGCCTTTCACTAAAATGGAGATCACGAATATGGCTGGGAAAGAGAAGAAAAAAAAAAACTGAGTGAAGAGTGAAGGGTGAGGAGAGAAGAGAGCGAAGAGAGCGAAGGGAAGAGAGGAGAAAGGGAAAAAGGGAAGTGAAGTGTGCTCTGGGTATGAATGGAGTGATGGATGAGTGATGGATGAGTAATCACAATTAGGTAAAGAGGTAAAGAATTAATAGAGAGGGAGAGAGTGAGAGAGAAGAAAACAATCAAAAGAATCCATAACTATGATAGGAATAAGAAGAAGACTTATTACCTAGGTAAGAAGAGTCAATACCTATTAGGTAGAGACCAACAACAAGAATGATTATAATGGAAGGAATATCATAACTTATATGAACATAACGTTACTATTACAACAATAATGATACCTGGTGCTCTCAATTAATATTCAATCAACCCTCATCCATCTTCCATCTTCCTACATAATAAGCAATAATATTTATGAATAACTTCACATCGCAAATCACCATACACATCCTCTCTTTCCACTCTTCTCGCCATTCAACCCGATCTCCTACATCCTTCAACTTTCCCATCTTCCTTCCGTCGGAGATTAAATTTTTGATACAATTTTACGGGTTGAGATTCCAAGCACGTAGCCTTGATACAGATTACAGTATACCTTGACTAGTAGGTAGGTATTGTGCTAGGTATCGATGAGTGCATGTGCCTAAGAGTCACAAAGTAAATCTACTCTAGAACATCATCGCCCTCCAATGAAAAGGACAGATGGGATTTGAATTTGGTATAGACTTTGCAACGGTCTTACAATAACGGTAACTCTGATAACAAAGCCTTATATCAGACGACGCGACGTGAATCAAGTATGCTAGTGTGAATAGGTAGGTAGTGATATATATCATGAATTATTACATCAACACAAAGAAGAGAGACTTGATATGAAATCAACATCAATATCCACATCAGCATCAGCATCAATATCAATATCAACCGCACTATACCTGCCATACTTCGCATACCATTCCACTCACCTCACCCAAACATCCTGGGGATGGCTTCAATTACCGGTCCTACAAATAGACATCGGACTTCCGGTTGCATTGGAAACTCCATGTCGGTACAGCCAATCACCTATGTACCTAATAGTCATCGCTTGTTCGCGATTCATCCACGTAATATCATTCAAAAGCCGAGCGAGTACGGCTTACGGCTTATGACTGAGTAGGTATCATAGATTGTATGCAAGGCACAATTGAAACATTGTACTACAACCCTTAGGTATGGTTGGGTCGAGCAATTACCTATCTTGATAGAAATCGGTATCAGCATCATCTATGGGATAGGTGGGATGAAAAAGAAAAGACGCTGTCTGGAGTTTTGACAAGGCTGGCCGAGTTACATACCAAGGAGAGTAGGGCAATCATAGTCCCATCGGAAGAATTAATGACGAGTCAGGCTGTGAGTTATTGATGAGATGGCGATGTATTATCATCGATACCGTGATACTTGAATAGGTCTAGAGGAGATTATAGAGAATGGACTAGGTGGGTAGTAGTGATCCATCCATCTTTCATAATTGAGACCGTTATGTTTCGATTCCTTTACGAAACTGGGGAATGTGTCACATATCAAGATGCATACCGAGATATAAGTTAGATGTATTTATATATTGATATATATTTCTACCTAGTACATATTGTATATCGATTTATATACACACACATATATATACCTATATAAAACTCCTTGATAAATCAACTTTTACCAAATATACCCTCCTCAATCATACATCACTTCCATTCATCCCTTCTCCTTCATTCAATCATCACTTGATAACAACAATCCCAATATTATCCTCTTTTGTTCACACGCTCGTGAATTTCATACCCACCAGAGCCAGATGATCTACCTACCGTGAGACACGTTCTCTTCCCTCTTTCATTGGTCAAAATATATGGGCAGAACTAAAAGGCGGTGGATATACAACCAAATCAATGGATAACATCAATGCCAGCCTGGATATGCCCCATCCATCATTCTCAAAACTCCATGCAATCAAAGTAACTTGGAATAGACATTGAACGTTGACCGTTACATCTATTCATCCATCTTTCAATCAACTTTGGATTATCTTGTAAAGCTTCTTTTCATATCTTTTTTAATTATAAGATTCGATTTACAAGTCAACACGCTTCACTCAATGCGGTGATCATATCTAATCCTTAGCTACTCTACATCTGCCATCGTCTTGCTTTACACATCTACCTCACAAATCATGGCATCGTACAATGTGCCAGCGACCGCCCCTCGACCTGCAGTTTATGGAGGACCTGTACCAATACCAGATCCCTCCGCACCCCCTGGAACTTTCGCACCCGGAACAAAAATCCAAGTCGGATCTCACAAGGTCGTCATTCAAAAGTACTTCTCGGAAGGGGGGTTTGCCCATGTCTACCTGGTGAAGATGCCAAAACCTATCGATGGGACAGATATTGCCGTATTGAAAAGAGTCGCGGTCCCTGATAAGGAACATTTGGCAAATATGAGAACCGAAGTGGAAACCATGAAGAAGTTAAAGGGACACCGCCCAATTGTTACATATTACGATTCACACGCATCACAACTGAAAGGGGGAGGGTACGAGGTATTCCTACTTATGGAATTTTGCAATGGCGGTGGTTTGATCGATTTCATGAATACTCGACTTCAAAATAGATTGACGGAACCCGAAATTCTAAAGATATTCTCAGACGTGGCAGAAGGAGTAGCATGCATGCACTACCTCAAACCTCCCCTTTTACATCGAGATCTTAAAGTTGAGAATGTTCTCATAACTTCTACCGGTCCTTCTCGAAGATTTAAGCTCTGCGACTTTGGTTCCACTGCACCACCTCGACCTGCTGCTACGACCGCTGCTGAATGCAGATTGATCGAAGACGATGTTCAAAAACATACAACATTACAATATAGAAGTCCTGAGATGATAGATGTATACAGGAAATTACCAATTGATGAAAAGTCGGATATCTGGGCATTAGGGGTACTGCTTTATAAGTTGTGTTATTATACTACACCATTCGAGGCTCAGGGACAACTTGCTATATTGAACGCAAGTTTTAAATTTCCCTCATATCCAATGTTTTCGGACCCCCTTAAGAATTTA
The DNA here is from genome assembly GCA_004786245.1 of Botrytis hyacinthi. Taxonomy (NCBI): domain Eukaryota; kingdom Fungi; phylum Ascomycota; class Leotiomycetes; order Helotiales; family Sclerotiniaceae; genus Botrytis; species Botrytis hyacinthi. The sequence goes on along the minus strand of PQXK01000266.1, from coordinate 6,844 downwards.
ATAGGTATACCCAATGCTGCGCTCATGCTAAAGGAGAAAATGTGCTAACAAATTCTAGCATCCATGTTGAAAGAGAAGCCAACATCTCGTCCCAATATATACCAAGTGTTGAGGGAATCATGTCTCATGCAAGGAATCGAGGTTCCAATTAAGGATGTATGTTGCTTTATGTCTCCCATCTTCCATCGACAAATAGAAACTTACCATATCAGATATATGCTGGAAGAACCCAATCAGAATCACGACAATATCAGCAATTACCAACCACCGAGTCTCCAACATCACCTCCAGTCGTGGGAGCAGTTTTTGCGCCTCCAACGCAACAGCAAACAGTTATACCTGATGTCGTACCAATGCGAAGGGGAAGACCCACGGCCAATTCACAGCCACAGCCTACAAAGCCTAGTCCTTCTCCAATGAGAGGCACAGTTAGTGATCCATTTGCCGCTTTGGATTCTACGACTTCTGCTCCAGTTGCAGACGAAATCTCCAATCGATTTCCAAGCTTAGATCAGTTTTCATTACTTCATGAAGGAGGCAAATTTGATTTTGGATCAAACTCACCCACAAAGACATCACAGCCTGTGAGCCAACGAGTTACAGAAAGATTAGCTGATGATGCATTTGCCATGTCAAATCGACCAGGGTCATCAACTTCAACCAATAAGCCATCTCGTGCTCAACAAATTCTATCCAGTAATCCGCTAGAGCTGCAAACATCAGATGTACCGGCAACCTTAATATATCAACCCACACCTACTCACCCTGGTGTGAAATCCTCATATGTATCCCAAGGTACAATGACAACACCAACTCCTCCACCTGCAAACACACGACCTTCTAATTTCACCGCTTCTCCACGTCTCCTTCCATCGGATCATCATCGATCAACTAGTTTACCACGAAACCAAATCGCAACTCCATCTAGAACGCCGACTCTTGAAGCACAGGAATTTTTACCTGTTCACCCTGGCTTGCCTCGTACCTCTTCATACAATCCACAATCTACTCATTCAAAACATTCATCATCATCTAGACCATCACTTGAAATGAGTAGACCTAGTAATGAAGCTCTCGAAAGTACTATTTCTCGAACAAAATCCAGTTTGAGTCGATCACGTCCATCAAGTCAATATTTGGAATCCAACATGGACTTTCTTCGAGAAAAAGAAGGTCGTCCCTCCATTGATTCTCAACGACGTCCATCATATTCTAGGGATTTTGCAGTCACAGATGTAACTGATGATGATCCTCAATCAAATGTCGACTTTCTTAAATCAATGGAAGATCATGAAAAAGTCAAGAAAGATAGACGTCGAAGTAGTGGTTCAAAATCCAAACGTTCTAGTATGCCTACGATTTCGTTGTCTGGAACTAAAAATCTGTTGGCGGGTAAATTTGGAGATGCTTTCAAAAGATTTGAAAATAATGCTAGTGCTCCACCTGGTCCAAGAACTCCAAGTCCTCTACATGATTTAGATCGACGTGACTTGACACCAATCGCTGGATCCGAGGCAACAGATGATAGAAGTGATGATGGAACGGTAGATGACAATATGACACCAGAGCAAAGAAGAGAAAACGAACGGAGAAGATTATCAATTGAAGAAAAACGTGTTTCTGATGCAGCAGCCGAATATCGAAAACGACTTGCAGATCGTGGTGGTGCACCAGCCCCAAAAAGTATTGGTGGTGTAACCCGAGCTGCAAGTATTCAGCACAAAGTCAAAAGTCTCTTGGATGAAAATAGTCAACAACTTTCTCCAAAGAAAACAGCAGAAGGTTATGGAAGATATACCGATATACCAGGTCAACCTAATCCTTTACCAACCGGAAATCCATATGGAAAACCTTCTGTAATTCGCAAACCAGCTCAACCTGCAGTCCCTTCATCCGATCTCAATTATACCAAATCTCGTCCTCAACAAATACCTCCTCAATTACCAGTCACTAAAACAGGTCCAAGACCAAGTGCCCCTCCTAAACCTACACATCTCAATAATATGAATACGGGAGGTGGTCTTGCCATCAATAACTCTCCGCCCAAACAGTCATATCTAGCTAATAGAGGTGGATCTGGGATTCAACCAAGATCAGATATGACATCCTTGGAAAAGGAAGAATATCTTGCGGATTTTAGTAAAAGATTCCCGAGCTTGAGTAGTATTGAAATGGTGGAGAGGGAAATTGAGAGGGAGGGGGAACAAAGTACAGGGTTGGGGATGGGCATTGGGAGGAGAGATGATAGACCCAGGGTTACTAAGGAATTGTAATTTTTTAGTTGTAGTTTTGGAGGTGGAGGAAGCAGAGTGAATGGAAATGGAGGGTAGGGGGCGAAGGTGTAAGTTATAGGGGGTTGTGATGTGATGTGATGTGATGTGATGTGATTTGGTAGTTGGAATCATGGTATGTTGTGTTATGTTAGCGGTACATGCATGTAAATGAGTGGAAATATACAGATAGTGGTTGTAGTAGTAGGAGGAGATATCTGGATTCTGAAATAAAAGGGATATGATGAAAAGAAGGAAAGATAGAGGAATGAATTAGAAAATTTATATATATTGATAGGTGGTTGATTGGAGTGTATTGTGTGTTGTTAAAGTGAATTTAGGTGTGGGAAGTGAGAGATATTGGTATTGGTATGTAAGATTACTTTACTTGTATTGAATACACAGCTAACTAGCTGCGATTGTAACGTCATGTATCTAAAGACAAAAACAAAGACAAAAACAACGAAATGTGCGGGAAAATCAAGTATAACTTGGATAAGTTTTTACAAATCATACCCTATCCTATCACGTTACTGTGCCATGATCTCCCCCGAACCCAGAGCATTCCCTTCTCTCATTCCGCTCAATGATATTACTGTTCCCAACTCCCAACCACAATCCATTCATCACCCGTCTGACATCCGAATGAAGGCGCAAGTGCCACTTCTCCAAAGACGCGCTCGCGTTCCTCGTCCGTGTCCCATTCGGCGTCGAGGTCGAGGTGGATGTTGTCGGTTAGTTTTTCTGGTGAGTGTGTGGGGTTTGGGGGAGTGGCTGCACGCTGGATATCGGTACTAGTAGCTTGGGTTTGTTTGAGACTCTCGTCTGCTACTGCGGCGCTGGATGGTGGATTTGAACGTTTGATAATGGGGATTTGTGGGGGAGGTAAGATTTTTGGGGTGGGATTTTTGAGCTTGGTGGGATGGGTGGGATGGGTGGATGGTTGAGGAGTGGTTTCTTTGGCTGCTGGATCGCGAGGTTGGGGCTGTGTGAATTCGTCTCTTTGGATTACTTTGGGTGTGATGCTGGCTGTGGGATTTTCAGGCTTGGTGGATTTGATTGAGGGCTGAAGAGTCTTCTTTTCCGCGAGGATTACTCCGGGTCGTGGAATCTGGACCTTCTTAGCCATTGGCTGGCGCTGTGTGATTTTGTGCTCCTTTTTTGGACCCGCACTGTCGTTTCCTTCGACGATGGGGCCTTCAACTGAGGCAAGAGTCGCAGGAGGGATAACTTCAACGCTATCTGTCTTAGATTGGAGCTTAAATTCCTGGTTTGCTTCAACTTGGTGCTGTAAATCATCTTTTCCTTCCTCTCTGAGCAAAACCCAACGAGTCTCCTCTCTTCTCGATCTCTCATTTTTCTCCCTCGCTCTCACCAACTCCAGAACTCTCCTACTTGCTGGAAAACTACTCGTCACTTTTTCAAAATGATCAATATCCTCCTGTCCCAGTCCTAATTCTTGCATTCTCCTGAGAATTTCAGGATGCTTGACTGTTTCCTCGTGACGACGTCTGCGCGCGGAATTTTTGCATTCCATGCAGCCGCGATCCAGAACGTAGCGAGATACTTGCACAAGTTCGTCTTCGTGGTGTGGATAGTTTTCGCAGTCGGTTTGAGAGGCTTGGGTTAGGAGGGCTTGGGGACAGGGGGTCCGGTGGAAGATGTGGGGGGTGTTGAGGGAGGGGTGATGGGGACAGTTGTATTCTGGGGTTTGGTTAGTTTGGGATGGTAGGGGTCGAAAGGGAGGAAGGGCGGAAAGGCGGAAGGGGATAATATGAGGAGAACGAAAGAGAAGGAGAAAACTAACCTTGAACAACATATATACATCGCTCTGTATTCTGCGTCTTCTTGACACTAGCCGATTTTGGCGAGATGATTTTATGTTGACCACCAAGGGTTTCCGGAAATGTGAATCTGGCAGTTGTTGACGACATCATTACTATTTTAATGATGAATTCAAAAACAGAACTCAATGCAAGAATGGAAGTAAAGTCTTGCAAATATCGCGTGAGAAACCCGTGTGATTTAGAGGGTATGTTATGAATATGCCGTAAAGATTTGAATGTGTGATGGAAAGTTTACTTGTCATGTTATTGCAAAGAAGCTGAGTTCGATGTATGTTTATATGCAGCATGTCTTTGTTCTGGAAGCCGTAGTTAAAGATGACTAGGGAATGTCATATTGATACTGAATCATATGTACGGTATACTTACAGAGTTTTGAAGGTGTTTATAGCCGTATAGGTATTGTGAGATCCATTCATATCATCCTGAGAAACTGATGGCGGATTCGCTAATGGAATGTTGTTATACGGGTTATTTCTATGCTGAAGAAAAATAGTATCAGTCAAAATCCCACACTCCTGGAAGAGGTGTATTCGGTGAACGGTCAATACAATTATGCAAAATGAGTACATCTCGAAATTTGCTAGAGGTCTAATTTGTTATGCTGAATACATGTAATCAAAGTATCGTCTTATTTGACAACAACAACTGCGTTCTATTGAAGTCAGATACAGTCTAACATGATATTGTGCACAATATGCATACTCGCTAAAATCAATCATTGGTAATGTATTTCTCCGCACTAGGAGCTACATTATTATGCTCTTAGTTGAAGAAACCATGCAGCTCTCGGTATGTCACATGCTATACACTCATTTCATCTTTTGATCAGTCTGCTATTTATCTCTGTCTTTACCTCACCACATTGATACATCCGTAAGTGACTTTATTATAAAGAGCCAAAGTGGAATGGATGGAGTCGTTATATCACTGCGCTATTGAATCGAACCAGAGAAGGGAAGGTCTGTGTTATCTTTTGTGTATCTATATATCGCACTTATGAATACAACTCATGGGTTAATATCTACTGAACTGCAATGAAATTGAGACCTAACAAGAAGATCCAGACTATCCAATCTCATCCTTATACATATCCGATTCAAGTAAATTGTCCCTGAAATTACCAAGAAGTAAAGAACCCCAGAAGACTAAATTGTTACCAAATCCCAACTTTTTTCCCCAGGATCCCATCTAACTTTTATTTAATATTTACAACCTCCTAAACCTCCCCCATAAATCCTCCCAGCATTTCCTTCCCTTTTCCCTTCCACATCTCAAACTCGAATTGAAAAATCCACACCCATCCCCATAGCATTCCGATCCCTCTTCAATAACAACAGAAACACGTTTTCTCCCCGCAATCACCGGTCTTTTTTGCGTGGAAATTGCACGTTGATGTTCATATGTCATCATTGATCTTCCTCTTCCTTTTCCATTATCACTCCCGGCACTGCGATGCGTGTATATTTCCGGGGAACTTCGGATTCTTCGTAACGAAAAAGGAGGGGTTGATGGCACCTGTGCATTTTTATCGCTTCCCATTTTCTTTCTCAGATCATGACTCGTTTTATTATCTGTATTCGATTTTGAATCCATCCCTGGCATATTCTCCTTACTTATCTCCAACACTACCTCCAAACCATTCCCCCTTTCTTCATTTCCTAACCAAACCTCCTCACTCGAGCCCTTCTCCTCCTTCATCGACTTCCCATCCCTCAGACAAACCTCACATTCTTCTCCCCCATTCCCCAAAATCTCATACCGATACCCCTGACTCGAACAACAGCCTCCGAATCTCGCAACACAATTCTCCGTATGAATAATATTCGTCGGATGAGTAAATGGTTGCACGAAATGAGAACAGGCATATGTGGTAAGGAGATATATACATTTTTTGCGGTGAGTCTGGATCCGAGTTTGAAGGGGGAGATGAGATGTTGAGTGGGATTGAGATGGGAATAGGGGGTGTGGGGATAGGGATGAGGATCGAGGTTTGAAGGGTGGTGGAGATGGGATGGACATTTTGTTGGGGATGGCGATGGCTTGTTTGTTTGTTTGGGTATTGTGAAGTGTTTTGATGGGAAATTTGGTATATACGAATAGAGGTGTAGTCCGGATTTGAAGATGCTAATTGTAGGATTGCGTTACAATTTTATAGAAGATGTGAAAACTTGGTAGAAAGTAGAGGGAATAAAAATGTGATTTATACATCTAATCCTGTGAATCTGAAGAGACGAATTTGGAAAACCAGCGAATGAATTTAGAAGGAGAAGTTTACAACACTCTTGCAACTTTCTGGAATGACTGTTATATCAAATGATCAGATTTTTAACTTCTGAATCAACGAAAAAGAATTGCTTGATTGGTTATTCGCGAATAAACTCTACAAGATTTGTGAATGGTTGAAGTTGTGACAATACTGCAAAAGGTAAATAGCCCAGATGATAGTGATGCCTTTGCTGGTATAAGTGTTTGAAGTATTCACTAACATTCAAAACAGCCAGCTTTAACAAAATGTAGAATTCCTGCTTCCTCCAGAATTACCACACAATCTCCCCGCTCCCCTCCCCACCATCCCCTAGCAACCTACCCCAGATTCTACAATACCCAACTAAAACCCCTCAAACTTCCCCTCCAGCCCATCCCTCAATCTAAACTCTGCATAAGGACCCACGTGCGTACTAGCCAAATGATCCATCAACTGAAACTCATTTACTCTTCCCCCCCCCC